>SNQJ01S0038092.1:34539-58262 GCA_010110895.2 Picea sitchensis | reverse complement strand
ATCATCAATATTATCAAACATGTGCATAAAATCTTTAATACATCAGTTAACAACTCAAAGACGTTACACAAGCCTACAATACAAGTCTGGAGAAAAACACAGGGCGTCCTATTAGGCTAGTGTCCACTAGAAAAGGAAAGTTCTCGGAAGAGACCTCATCCAAGCCATGTAAGTGGGTGATGTGGTCAGGAGATGTCCAAGCATCTGGGTGCAATGAGGGCCAAGGATGCAAGAGATGTTACCTGTGGGTGCCTTTGTTAGAAGGCGAGTTGTACCTATCCTGGATGCATTCTTTCCAAGCCCATTCTTGCCTTTTATTCTTTTATCTTTTATTGCTTTTCCCTTTTTTTTTGTTCAAGAGCTAATTAGGGGACACTGCCTTGGCGTGGTGACCAGCAGTGACAACGTTACCCACAAGTACTTTCACAGAAATGAGAAGGCTGGCTCTTGATGAGACCCCCTTTCCCTTGGCCATGCAACCAAGAGTCACTGCCTTGGCGTGGTAACCAGCTGGTGGCAATGTCATTGTGCTAGGTACCCATGGACCTAATAGGCTGGCTCGTGATGAGACCCCCTACCCTTTGACTAGGTCTTGTTTTATTATTTTTTCGGGTCCCTCTTGTTTTTTGCTGAGAAGCCTTTTATTGCTTTCTCGGGGATCCCTGGGCAAAGCATCTCGAGGTTTTATTTTTAGGATTTTATCTTTTACCAGCTTGCTTTTACCTTTTGGGCCTTTAGCCCCTTCTTCCCACGAGATAACGTGCAGTCCTAAAAATAGGTCAACCCAGTGCCCGAACAAGTGGAATGGGATAAGTGAGTGGGAAACAAGATGAAACAGTGGTGCTATGATTGGAGCGGGCAATGGCTTTTCAAAAATCCCCCCAGTGGAAAACCAAAACCTATAGGCACAGGCTTGCTAGGGCACCCTGTCAATCCCCCCAAACATGGTCAAGTGGGCTAGTGTAAGATCCAAGCAGTTGTTAGAAATAAAAGGAATCAAATGCATACATTCAATGGTTTTGATGATCAAAGTGACACATACCATGATACCTGGACTAATTACCTCATGGGACAAGAACCATCTCTAACACAGGACCAAGCCGATGGTGATGGATGCTGCTGCTACTGACAAGACAAAGATGCTGGAAGAAAGAAAAGGTGGGCCCTCCAGGGCCATGCTAAAGTCAATCCTGCTCTCGGTACTCCATGTCTAGGACCTGTGGGCTTCGAGACATGATCTCCTAGTTATCCCTAAAAGTGGGGGATAACAGACCACTTTGGCTCTTTCCCATGAGATTGGTTCCAGAGCATTGTATTTCCTTTTGACATTACGGTAGTTGCTCTTAGATTAGAGTGATTAGTTTGGTTTCTTGCTTTTATAGGAGTGACTTCGCACTGCCACTTTGTATTTCCACTTGTGTATTGAGCTAAGTCACCTGACACGAAGACACGGGACACAGAGAACACGTGAATATGAGTATCCGATACGGACACGTCGACCCTCGAAATCAGGACACGGGGTACATTAAAAATTACTGAAATAGACAAAATATTGATAGATCGTAGTAGATATTGATCAATGATACATCATACAAATCCATTGATGGCTGAAATGATGAAATTCGACTTCCTCCACGGGCATATAAATTAATGAAACAACTAAAAGACAAGAAAAAAACCCTTTTTAACCCCTGCAACTTGCTTTACGAAGGACATGTGTCATAAAATCACGACACGTCCTTAGAATGGTGTTCGACATGGTTTTATGACATGTCCTTACCTCATGACACGGGTTGAAGTGGTGTTCGACTCGTACCGTAGCGTGTCATCACAATGACACTGCGGATATGGACACTTGGCCCATAAGGGACGTGTTAGGTGACTTAGGTATTGAGTAGTCTCGTTGACCTACATTTGGTCATTTGTTGGTTTGTTGGACATGTTATCGCACAGTTTGTAGCTTGGGCAAAGGCTAACGCAAACAACAAGCGTGTGACACAATTGGGAATACCTATCATTGTCACCTCAATAGATATCCCTCTCGTTTTAGTGAAGGACAAGTCCAACACAAGGGAGGCTTCTCTGATGACCCTAGGGGAATTGCAAATGGAAAAGCAAGGAGCTAGAAGAAAACCTCTATAGGTCAAGGTTAAAGTGAGGCTTGAGGCTTGAGGAAAGAGTCTTTGGAGTTGGTAAATGCTTGCCAAGGTTGTGTACCTGCAAACCAATGTTAGACCTACCCAAACAAGACAATAAATGATGATACAAGCCTTAAAACCAATGGGGAATCAACAAGAAACGTTGCTGTCCCAAAATTGCAGCAGTATGGAGATATATATCAGCAGTAAAGAAACTTTTACCGCTGCAAATTACACCATCAAAATCAAGTATATGATGTTGGAAAATAAAGCTAACAATTAGTAGACAATATTCCAATGTTTAAACCAAGACTTTGATAGCAAGAGAGGGCTGTTAATAAGTGTTATCAACAGAGTTTTATAATCAGTGTTGCAGGAAGCTTCTCCCCCCTTGCTTCGAAGCCCCGAAGCGTGCTCCAAGCGGGTGCATCCATGAAGCTCCTCTGGAAGCGTGCTTCAAAATTCTGAAGCGCGTTTTGGAGCAAATTTGGAGGCTTCTTGATCTTTTGGAAGCTCCACGCTTCAGAATTTTGAAGCGCGCTTCCAAGGGCGCTTCCGTACGCTTCCTACGATGCTTCTGTACATTTCCTAGACGCTTTCTAGGAAGTTTCCGAGGTTCGGTATGTTTTGCAGTTCACCAAGCCAATTTATCACATGATCAAGTTTGCAAATTCAAATAGGCCAATCATTTGGGAGGTGTATGAGCAAATCGATAGCATGCCAGGGTAGATTAAAGACATTGTTGAGCCTAGAGATTTCAACCTCTATAATCATATTCGTGTAGAGGTGGAAAAACAATGGGAAATGCGAAATATTCCACTACATGCCTTAGCACTTGTGCTAACACCTAAATATTATCATGTCTCGTGGCTTTCATCACCAACACCTGGTGGTGGGTCCAAGATGATTCTCCTTTTTCATTACTTTATATGTCATAGTCTATCGATGATAGATTTATAGTATTTAGCAACTAGCTTAGTTTAAACTTTAAACTTTATTGTTTTGGATCTTTCGGACTTCATACTTCAGTGTAGATGGCCTATTTTGTAAACATATTTATTTGGTCATGACTTGTGTTATTGTTGACAACTGTTGGATATTTGATTTGATTTCATAAGTTTATGGTTAATTTCTATTATATCAATATGGCTTAAAAATTTGTATGTTGGTTTGTAAGTTTGTGATTGCTAGACTCTAGATGGTTGATGCTCGAACGATTAATCATTGATGTACTATGGATGTTATTTCTATCTATATNTTCGCTTCCGAGGATTTTTGGAAAATGACGCTTCCTACTCACCCGCTTTCTAAAACGCTCTCGCTTCGTGCAACACTATTTATAACAGCTTTCTGGCTGTAGCAAACGTTTACTACAACAACAAGTTCTAGCCACTAAAATCAACAAGTAAGCCACCCAAACAATAGCTCTTAAACAATAGATCAATAGCGGTAGAAAAGTTGGAAAAGAGTAAGAGGAAGTGAGTTTGCTGCAACCCTAATAGTTGTAGCTTAATGTTTATTATAACAACTCAATCGCTTAGCAAATCAAGCTGCCCTTAAGGCACAAGATAGCTTAAAACATCTAAAATTTAAATCCAAACTTGAACAACTCAATATCTCAAAATTCATGTTTACCAATGCAACGATATTCAATCTCCAATGCAAAGATTAGTGTCTTATCTATTGGGTAATGGAGTCTCTTGCTTTGAGCTAGGGTTTATCAATCTTCTAGGGGTGTAATTCTCAAGTGATGAGATGTGAAAATAAAAAAGAGATGGCCTCTATTTATATAAGGCCATCTAAACCAATTTGTCCACATAAAAAAGTCAACAACAAATTAAAAGAGGGTCGTCCCCCTTTATTTGCTCTTACAATTTGCACATAATAAAATTACATAAGTAAAACCCTAAAAAGGGTGACGTCATGCCCTAGAAGAGGGACGTGAGGCCTAAAAGTTGTTGATTTTTGTAGCATCGAGAGGCATTCCCACAAGAGGCCGAGGTGTCATGCATGTGGGAATCTTCGTTGGCACCAAATCAACCTTTCGTTTCAGTGAAATCGATCTTGGAATGAGGTTAGGTCCTCATGGGCAAGTTGATGGGCTTTCTAGGTTTGTGTTGGAGTTTCACACCCACAAAGAGGAATTAAATATTCTAATTTAATGTTGAGTTTAGTGGAGGGCTCCTTGGAGTAAGCTAAGGGCTTCTAATCTCACATTAGACTCTTATAAAAGGAGAGGAGGAGATTGTGACATCTCATTGTGACATTATGGAGTTAGCATAAGTGAGTAAACACTTGTGCTAGGGAGCATGGCAATTGCAACAAGGAAATTTTTGCACCTAGGCAATTTGGCCTAGGGTTTCTGGTCATCTTATTTTCTGTTCTTGGCATGGAGACTGCACGTGGGAGGTAAGGAAGGTTGCAAATGTGAGAGAGAAGACTGCAACTGAGGAGAACAAGTCGCACGTGTGGTACAAACCACATGTGCGGACCGTACAAGTCCGTACAACAGGCAATACAGGTCCGTATAGTAGGTCATACAGGGCTGTACATAAGGCAGTACAAGTCCGTACAACAGGCTGCACGTGTGAGGACAGAAGGACAACCGCACATGTGAATTTCTGGGCAGAAAAACAGGTCTGTACATGTTGACTTCAACATGCCGTATAGGTGACCTGTAGCATGTTTGCAGATTGGAAATTGTTCTGGGTAATTTGCTGAGTTTGTATTTGCTGAAGAGGACTAGGTTGTCCTCAGTTTTTGGTGATTTTGAGAAGGCTATTATTTGCCTTTAAAAAATTCTGAATTTGACATTTATAGAACATAAATTTTTGTGTCTAAAGTGCATGGATGATTTATCTCAGATCTTATTGTTTCCACTATTGTAATTTTCTGTCATAATTTCAATGTAAAATTGTTCAGTGATAACAGTTAGGTTTTATTGTTAAATCACTAGGAAGTAATTTTCAGATCTGAAATTAGTCACATTGAGTTGCATGTGAAAATTGACAAAAGTGAGATGTTGAGCCTCAAGAAGCAAATCGTTGGGCCTCCAAAGAGCATGTGTCAAGCTCTCATGTGCTAGAGTGTCATGCCATGCATCTCTTTCCTTCAAACCACATCACATTACCTCTAGAACCATCAAGCCCCCCAAAACCCTAGACTCCACATGACGTCAAGGGCTTAGGAGGTGACGTCCTAGGCCTCCAAGGGCCAATGTCCAAGTTCAAAGGGCTACGATGTCATCCTCTAGTTCTATCAAAGTGCCTCCAAAGGCAATGTCCTCTATACTTTGCATATAAAGGCTTCGGGGTCCTCAGCCCATCTTGTGGGGTGTGGCATCCATCCTGGGGGTTTTCAACCCCTCATGAAGGTCAAAATGGCATAGTTCTTCCATGGATAGCTTTCACCGAGAAAGGACCTACAAAGACAAAAAGGCACGCCCTCCAAGGGTCCACCAGTCACATGTATCATGCCAAGTAAGTCACATTTAATAAAGAAACCACCCAAACATGTGCATCAAATCCCCACTTTTCAGACTAAATAAATGCTCAAAGACCTTATAAAATTTTTCAAATTTAAGTATGGGAGGGTTGTCATGGTGCCTTATTAGGTAGGTCAATCCCCAAGTCAAGGAGTGTTTCCCAAGAAGACCCTCTCTAAATCATGTAGTGAATATGAGGTGGATGGGGGTATGACTTTTGGGCATGGGGTTTCTCGACATATTAAGGGTTCATATTGTCTTATTTATGGGTGCCTTTGTGGAGGGTTGGCTGCATCCCTCTTTTGCAATGCAACATTTTTCCAAGCCCTTTTGTTTGCCATTAATTTATTATGGTCCGAACATTGAGTGCTATGTGCAATGGAAAGTAAACAACACCGCAATGCCAGTTAAAGTTAGGAACACATTGAGTGCCACATGCACTAGAAATTTAAAGACACCGCAATTGCGTTTCCCCAACAAGCGAGACATTTATTAATTGTGTTTTCTTTTTTAAAGGTCCTTGATTTTTATGGAGAAGCATTTCATTGCTCTCAGGACCTTAGGGCGAGCATCTGGAGGATAATTTATGATTTTTAACTTTTGCCAACTTCAACACCTTTGGGCCTTCAACCTCTTCTTCCCATGAAATGAGGTACACACAAGCTTGGGGTCAATAAGCCCAAAAACCCAAAAGATGAGGAAACAAAAAGGGAAGANAGGACCTTAGGGCGAGCATTTGGAGGATAATTTATGATTTTTAACTTTTGCCAACTTCAACACCTTTGGGCCTTCAACCTCTTCTTCCCATGAAATGAGGTACACACAAGCTTGGGGTCAATAAGCCCAAAAACCCAAAAGATGAGGAAACAAAAAGGGAAGAGGTGTGGAAAGTGGTAGGTATCTGCGGGAATGGTACGATGATCCTATTAGCAACCCTTTTTCCGAGGGTGACCCACTTACTAGGAAACCATGTCAACCACCAAGGTGAAATAAGGCAAAAGGTATAATTTCCAAGCAAATGTTTTCATAATCAAGAAAGGACTTTTTGCAACATGCTCAAATGCTTCAATTATTAAAGTGACACTTACCATGAGACTGGACTTGTTAGCTCATGAAGCAAGACTTGTTGTTCTTTGTGGACCAAGCTGGTGTGGTGGATGGTGCTATGCTGTTGTCGATGTGTGATGGAGAGGAAGGTATCTGTTTTGCTCAAAGTGGGCTTAGCTGGTCATCTGACTCTCGGCACTCCATGTCTTCAACTTGCGGGCCTCGAGACATCATCTTCTTAGTTACCCCTAGCCTAGGGGGGGGTAACAGGACACTAATAAACTTATCTTATCTTATCTCTCAATTGCAAGAGATGAACTTTGTTCTTGTCCCAATCTACCATAAAAGTGGTGTGAAAGTCTCGATGTTCAACTAAGTGTTCATTTAACAAAGGCAATGATTTTCCATAAGTCTTAAGGTCCTTTTCCAGGTCTGCTATCCTTTGTCAAACCTATGTAATTTCATCGTCAACTGTTGATTCTCCTCTTGGATCTGCACATTAATGGTCCTTATGTCTTCTAACTTTTCTCTTTTCAGTGCTTTTCCCATATTGGGTCTTTCTTTCTCCTCAAGGTGTTGGCAGCTTCTTTAAAGTCATGGATTCAACCACTCCGATACCATGTGATCTATAAATGATAGGCACATGGTTTGTCTATCTTGTCAACGTGGGTTTTGTCTACGGAATTAAAGTGTAATGTCTCTACAATCATAATAAGGTTGAGATCAAACTTCACAGCATGGATTCATAACCAGGAATGAATGTCTCGGGTTACAAAGCTTGGTTTACTTTCTTGTAATGCCAAGCTCATTGCCAAACTGTGAACAAATCCACTCTACAATTCTGTTATACCATCTAAAGAAGATACTCTCGATACCACTCTGTGTTTACTAAAGTATCCAAACCCAACAATCTTAATAACATTGTTGCCCACTCCTTACATCATCAAGTAATATACAAGATGCAGCAATCTTTGTTCTTGTCATTGCTATCACCGTAGCCAAGAGGAATTGAATATACATTTATATTTTTAAATGCATATGAAGAGGCTATAGGTAATTACACAAGCACATGGTGTTGGGGGTGATAGGCTATCGGTAGATATCAATGCTTATGGACTCGAATGAGTCAAAGGGTGGCTATAGAATCCACTATGCATTGCTGGTACACATGTTTTAAACAGAGCATCATCCAACACTCCCTATCAAGCCCACAATGCAATCTGAGGAGTGTATAATGTAGAGAGGTGCTTTTAAGATGGCTTAAACAGACCCAACTCATTTGTTGGTTATTGAGTGAATAGATCAAATGAATGCTATAGATGGTATTCCTTACCCTCTATACAGAGCATATGATGCAAAATCAACCTATTACCTATGTTTACACTGTGAACTAGCAAGTGAACACTAAACCTGTTGTTTATTAGAGAGCACACCTTGACTATAAGTGTGGAACATAGCTGGGAGTTGATGAGTTACTAAGCCAATGATCAAGCAAATAGGTAATAGTGTTGTATAATGTGCTTTTGACAGTGAGTAATGACACTAGCGATCCATCCAATCAATAACAACGTTGTATGTGCATATAATTGCTAAACCCAACGATTCCATCAAAGGAGCAATAAACTATGGCTGGATCAACTTGGGATTATATTTGTGGGGCATTAGAATTGATTACCACCACAATGAAAACAAGGAGATACAAAACCATGATCACACGACTATTGAACACACCATAGACACATAGATTACCTTGGAAACCTAAATGGGAAACCGACAAGTAATGGCTTCTGTTTATGCTGAAGAATTATTACAAACTGGAGCTATACACTCTCGATCGAAGACTTTTGTGTATTCTTACTTGTCGGCAATATTTTGCATATTGTTGTTTTGGCTCAAAGACAATCTTTGTTTTACGTGGACAGAGTCAAAATCCTCTTCATCATCCAATCCATTAACAGATTTCTTCATTTCGAGTCCTCAGTCCTGCAACTGCACCTTTATGCAGTTTGTCCAAGTTTCAATTTTTTCATCTCTTGCGTTCCCCAATCAAGCAAGGCTTATCCCTTACAGACGCTGCCTTGGAATGCCAATTGATCTCCTTCAACAAGTTGATCGATTCGTCTTCTTGTGGTGCCAAGATGAACCCTTTTGGGCTTTGGTCTTCATTGGCTTCTTTCAAATATTGGATTCATCCTTTTAAAATATAACAAAGCACTCAACATTTAATTGGAAGAGAGGTTATTCCGAATCCATTTTAGATTACACCTCACCATTCACAGTGTCCCAGACTCATTAACTTGAAGACGAGCTCTGCAATTTAGCTTCTCCTGCTGTTTCTTTTCAGCATGATGTTTTCTTACCCAACACACTCTATTGATAGAAGCCTTGCGAGGATTGAAGAAATGTGTTTTGTAGTAGATTTCCTTGAACAATTGCTAGTCCTTGGATTGCAAGTGCAGGCATCCCTGCTTTCTGCTTAACCTTGACTCTTCAGACTTTTCTCTTGGATGTGCCTTTCTTTTAACAACAAAAATAATGAAGAGATGTTTTGCCATAACTCTTCTGTTTATTAGTGTGCTTGCCGGTTTGTTTGCTTGGTCCTCCAAGTGTTGGTGCAGTTTTGGATGGTGGAAACATCCCTTGGCTGATCTTGTTCAAGCTTTTACAACATATTGGAGTAATGCTTCGCTGTCCACTCTTTTTTTTGCTGCATTTTTTTTCATGGAAATGGCCTTTTCTTCTGTCTATTTCCTTGACAAAGGTAATCTTGGTTGTTTTAGCTTGAGCCAAACTTCTAATAGATTAGCTGCATTCACTCACTTCCTCTTTGCTACCAAAACCCATGCCTTCATGCTTGATGCTTTGCTTGAATACAAAGGGGTTTTCACTCCCTTGGTTTCTCTTGCCTAGCCCTTAGCCATTGTAGCCAATATGTCTCACTAACTTGGAATCTATGCCTCTAGTATTGTTTTCAAACTTACCAAGGGGCTCTTTTGAGGTTGAGCTTACCATGCTTGTCTCAGTCATGGTGTTGGATTCTATAGTAGCAATGGAAGGTGCATGTGCTTCCTTTGTTTCTTGGGATCTACATGTAACTTGACCAATTCTTCCTCCTTCGTTGCTAGTTCTTGGTACAACTGAGCCATCATCTGAGTGAGGCGTTTTTGCTGACCATCTAGATCTATTACTTTCTCTCCGAATTGCAAGTGCTGAACTTTCCTATTGTTCCAATCTGCCATAATAGTGGTCTCCACTGGTAAGTACGAACTTTCCTATTGTCTCAAATCTGCTATAATAGGCATGAGAGTCCCACTTTCAAGTGTTCTTTTAACAACAAGAAAATCTGTGGTGTCTCATATCCCTATCCCCCTACTCTCTAGGATAATACCTCAGGGTGATCATGTCTCAGGACCCAGTCCTAGACATGGAGTACCAAGAGTAGGATTGACTGAAAAGCATGGTCCCGAAGGCCCATCTTTCTTCTCTCTCATCAGACTTGTCCCATCAGCAGCAGTTAGCCATCCATCACCTTCTTCGGCTTGGACTTGTATCGAGAAGACTCTTGTCTGTTGAGGTAATTGGTCCAAAATATGGTATAGCCATTTGATCATTATAACCTTTTAGATATATGCAACAAATTCTTTATTTCCATAACCTGCTTTTGATCTTTTAAGCATTTAACCCGCTTATTCTGTGTGGTTAGACTGATGTGGTAATCACCAAGCTTTTGTAAAATCATAGGTTTTGGTTTAAGCACTGGGAACTTGAAGGCCATCAGTCCCCTCCCATCATATCATCATTTTTACATCCTATCTCCCACCTATCCACGGTATCCTTAGTCCTAAACATTAGAGGATCTGCTTGCGTGGTTGGCACCTATCTCAGTAAGAAGGGGCCAGGCCCATAAGGTAAAAGCAGTTCGTAAAAGATAAAAGCCATAAAAATGAAACTCTAGAGATGCTTCGCCCAAGGAACCCCAAGAAAGCAATAAAAATATTCTCAGCAAGAAATAAGAGGGACCCGGAATAAAATAACAAACAAGACTCCAGCTAAGAGGATGGGGTCCTACTTAGCCAACCGCATTATGTTCATGGTACCTAGCGATATCGCTATATTATCCTCACACTAATGTAGTGCTGGACCTTTGTCAGAACATGGCTAAGGGAAAGGGTCCTACCACGAAGCCAACCTTATCATCTCAAGGAAGTACTTGGGTAACACCGGTTACCGTACCAAGGCAGTGTCCTCTAGTTAGTCCTGAAATAAATAAGAAAAAGCAAAGAAAAGAAAGAATAAAGGCAAATAAAGGGTTGGAAAGAATTGCATCCATAAATGGTACAACTCGCCTTCTACAAAGGTGCCAACATGTAATATCACCCCCGCTTTCACTCTACCCAGATGTCCACTGATATCCCTTGACCATATCACTCATACAAGCGTTACATGGTTTGGATGATATCCTCTGGAAAACCTCTTTCCTTCTTATGGATGTCGTGCTCCAATAGGGCATTTTGTCTTTTTCAATAGACAGTGGTGGTCATTGTAATGTTCGAGCCATTGAATGATATATCGTGGGTTTCCATGGCCGCATTTGATGTGTACCACGGGGATGGTGTCGCATTGATACTGGCGATCCCCTGACTAATGAGCCCATGGAGGGCGTAAGTTTTGATGTGCAGGACCACACCCGACGATGGTGTACCAAATGGACACGTACATGGGAGATGATTAGTTCAGATCTCCATGGGCTGAAGGGTTTCCATATCGATGTATAATGGACCTCCCCAAGGCGCGTAGATAGGGATGCGATCGATGGCCTTGCACACTTAGAAGAAGAAGACGCTCCACTTATGATACTTCTGAATGCTCAACCTGTGGGGGCCGACCCACTCTTATTGAACGCTTCCTTTTGATGGCCGTGGACGCCCGTGAGCTTTGAATGCCACCCTGAGCTGCAGGGAGTGCTTTGATAGGATGTATCGGCATGTGTGGCAGCTGGGAGGAGCCCAAAAAGGGCTAATGTCCGACTGGATGCTGGACTAGCCCCAAAAGGCCCAACGTCTCCTCGTGAGGGGCTTGACGGGCCCCACTGTCTATTTTTTATTATTACTTCATTTGGCAGCTTAATGTAAAAATAAAAGATGATTTTGGCTCTGTAGCCTTTGTCGGCTATTTCCTTTTAATGACCTAAATTTTAATTAAAAGGTCATGATACACTATATATTGAGGTATATGTTTTTCCCTCATTTGAACATAACACAACAACTCACACTTGTAGAGGGTCTGGATTTTTAAGCCCAAGTTTGGGTATTTGTCTTAAAGGAGGCACAATTTGTTGATGGAAGGCTTTTTCTACATATTTCCTTGCATTTCTCCTGAGGTGTTGGTTTACAACTAGGGTTTGTAACTGCCTTTCAAAGGATATGTAAGTGTTTTCTGCAAAACTTTTGGATTGAATGGTTGTAGGTTAAAGGGTCTCTTTACTTCAACAGTTTATAAATTTGTTGGGATTTTAAGATCCCCAGGTGACAAGTGGTCCCTGTCACATGTTCCTTAGAGAGAAATTAATTTTCAGCCATTGAGGAAGGAAGAAAGAGCCTAGCCTTTGCTACACTCTTCTTACTTCTTCCCTTAAGTTAGCTTTGATTTTAAAGGTTAAAAGGAGGGTGACATCCTAGGCCTAGGTTATCTACACCTAGGGCCGTCCATATTTTAGGGTTTTAGTGATAGAGCCTTGCCATTGCAACACTTTCCCTCATTAAATCCTCTTGTTTTCAATCTTTTCCTTTGCTGGCCATTTTGCCAAGTTTGACCTAAAGAAGGAGGAAAAAGCACGAGGCCTTGCTTAAGAAACACCGGAGTGAGCCTCTTTCCCCTAGGGTTTTGATTCTAGGGCCCTAGCATTGCAGCACTCTAGAACCCTTCCCTCTTGTCTTTAGCCTATTACTCCTTCAACCTTGCGTCCTCTCCTTGAATGTCTCCATATACCCTTAGGCTTTGATCTTAGACACACAACGTTGAAGTCCTAGTGTCCAAAACAACTTTCAAAACTTTAAATTTTGAAACCCTAACTAACTAACTAACCCTAACTAGGCTGACGTCACACCTGAATAATCCATCTTGATGCAACACCTTTTGATTATAAGCAATTAAGTGATGTTTCGAAGCATTTATTGAGTAAAGTATTGGTTGGATACATTGTTGGCTTTATCATCTCGATAGTTATTGATGAATTGATGCTTTTCCATAGCTAATTGACAAAACGTTGACCTCATTGATATCTATTGTTTTACATTGCTTATTTATTGATATCAGATGGTCATATGAAGTACTAACCCACTGAATTATAGCCTGCATATATTCTTTATTGTTGTCTTGTCCCGAGCAGGTGTTCTCTTTGGGCATACACTTCTTTATTGGCTAATTAGCCGGACTTTCTGATCTTGGTGGTAACCTGTGAGGAGGAAACTTTGACCTTGACTTTATACCTTAGCCTCTTCAAAACCCCAGGTTACCAGGGACGTCTCCCTTGGGTTAACCTCCCTAAATAGAAAAAACCTCCCCATTGTGGTGACATTGGGTGGGGAAGGTTCCTGTTACGCCAGTTTGGCCTCCATCCTTTAGCCTTTAACCTAAACTACAAACTGTGCGATAATAGGTCCTTTTCTAGATCTGATATCCACTTGTCAAACCTTTGGATTTTCTCATTCAAGGGCTGATTTACCTCTTGTATTTTCACATTAATGGCCCATAGGTCTTCCAACCTTTCTCTTTCAGTGCTTTGCCAATATTGGGTCTTGCTTTCTTCTCAAAATGTTGGCAGCCTTTTCAAGGTCACAGATTCAACCACTCCTATACCAATATCATCCATAAATGGTATCCCTATGGCCCATTCATCTTGCCAACACAGATTTTGTTGGCAGAACTAAAGTGTAATGTCTTTACAATCAAAATCTGGCTAATATCAAACTTCACAAGATGGATTAATAACCACGAGTGAATGGCTTTGGTTGCAATGCTTGGTTTACTTGCTTATAATACCCAACTCAATGTCAAACGATGAACACATGCACTCTACAATTCTGTCATACTATCTAAACAAGATACTTAGAATATCACTCTCGGTTTACTAAAATATTCAAAACCAACAATCTTAATAACAACACATTTTCCCACTACTTACATCATCAACTATACACAAGATGCAACAAGCTTTGTTCTTTTTATTTCTATCACCATAACCAAGATGAATTGAATATATATATATATATGAAGAGCCTGTAGGTAATTACTCAAACACATGGTCTTGATGGTGATAGGTTGTCAGTAGATATCAATGTTCACGGGCTTGAACGAGTCAAAGGGTGGCTGCAAAATCCACTACACATCGCTTGTGCACATTGTTTAAATAGAGCATCATCCAATGCACCTTATCAATCTTACAATGCAATTAGAGGACTGTATAATGTAGAGAGATGCTTTTAATTGGTTCAAATAGATCCAACTTGATTTATTGGTTATTGAGTGAATAGATCAAAGGGACAACCCACATCTTGGACAGTGCACCCTGGAGCTTGTTAGGCATTGGATGGGGGACGTTGTACTTGGACATGATTGGGCACCATTCAGAGAGGTTATGCATCTTCATTCCACCTTGGACGTTGACCTTTTCACCTTGGACATTGAGCATATGGATGATGATGTCATGCGCTATGATGCTTTCATGATGATTGGGGCTTGCTTGCCATCGGGGCACCACTTTGATGATGAGTTGGGGTCTTTGATGATGTAACATGACCTTTGATGAGGTGGTGTGACTTTCACCTTGCTTTACACCATCAGATGATGAGACATGGCTTTTGGAGGCTCTTTTACCCTCTTGGAGCTTGACGTCACCTTCCTTGGAGCTCCTTTGCACCCACACGTGTGATCTTGGATGAGATATTTTGGTGTATTAACATGTATTATTATCACGAGAGGCTATTTAAGGGGTTGGCCTTTACCTATCTTGTATCATGGATAACTTTGTATTTTTGGGGCTTTGAGGGGTTATAGCACTAGGTTTGCCTCATATAAAGAGGCTAGCGCTACCTCAAGGAAAAATCATAACTCACCACTTTTGAGAAATCACTCCTATTGCTCTCTTATCTTCTTTTCTACTATGAAGTACTTGTGCGCACCTTTTGGAGGATGATCTTGTGGATGCTTTCTTTGTTTTGATGGATGATCTATGAAACTAGGGTTTCCTCATGCATAGCGACTTGGTTTAGTAAGTGTTCTTTCCAAGTTTAAGAGTTTTTCTTGGTATATTTTGGTGAAATGCTCTATTAGATGGTTAATAGTTACACACTATCTTGTATCCTTGATTGTTTTGTTAAGAAACCCTAAGGAAGTATTAAGATTGTTTATCCCCTTCCCTTATTTTGTTCATCTAAATTCGGTTGAAGCATCTAGGGAGAAAGTTAGTGATTAAGATTGTTTATACCCCTAACCTTATCTCTTCTTTTGGTTAAAGCCTAGGGTTTATGATTGTATAAATTCTAGGGTTTAACCTAGTTCACTTGATCCTCTTGCTAGACACTCTAGAAGTAGGACAACACCTAGGGTTTATGATGGCATAGGGTTTAGGGTTTCCTTCCTACAATTTCAGCACTAGGCCTATGATGGTATAGCCCTAGGATTTGATTTTCACTTCTTATGCTCCTAGCCTCCTTTAAGTGTTGTTGCATAGACTCCATTTGCTCAAAGAGAGAAAATGACACTAGTCTCGTTTACTTACAAGTGATACAAAACCCTAAATCATCTCTCTCTCTCTCTCCCAAAGATTTTGTCATAGCTTTAGAAATTAGGACCTTGCATGTTGCATCTTCATGGTCTAACACCTTGCATTAACTGCTTGGAATCATCTCTAACATAGTCATTGCTGTAATTTCTGAATTTTTAGCCATTAGGGTTTGCTATTTTGCATCTAATTAACATATTTTCATTCTCTTTTCTCATGCAATTGATGGTTAATGGTTTATAAGTATTTTACTTGTTATTGGGCATATTTTCCATGGTCTTCTTGCTGATTTTAGAGCTAATTCATTGTTGCTGTTATAAAACTGCTATTGCTGAAGTAGACTATCTTTGTTCCAAGTTTTATTACAACAATCTTTTTCTCTTTCATAGCTAGAGTATCAGCCATTTTCTTTTCTTTTTTGGTTAGTGTTACGGCACATTTTACTTTTCAAAATGCAATATCGATTGTCACTTCTTCCACACACGTACAATCCATCTACCTTGTTTAATTCACCCTAACGTTGACCTTAACCTTGACCTAGCTAATCAAGTAACCAAAATATGGTGCCGTATACTTGCTGTTGGCTTGCTATAGGATCCCTTGAGGTTACAAAGGAAGCCTCCCTTGTGTTGGATACTTATCTGTCACTAAAACGAGGGAAGTACTTGCCTAGGTTACAGTGGCAATTACTTCCATATGTTACACTGGTTTAACATCTTGGGAAGGCTTTGCACAAGTGCTAGATTTTGTGATAACACAGCCTTCACATCAACAAAATTTGTAGTCATCTGTTATTTCTTTTGTAAATTTATTAACTTTTGTATCGAGGAGGGGGAGTGGTGGGATAGTAAATCTAAGAAATGTTATTTTCGTGTTGAGGGGGATGTTGTAGTATTAACATTCCGATAATATTTATGTGAAAGATCTGATAATATTTATATTAAAAATCATAAATGCTTGTGTAATGATCACTTTATATTAGTTACATTTGAGCAATGCAATATCTAAGGTTAAAGAGGTTAGGTGGTTAAACCGTCATAACTACCTAGTGATGCTATAAATATGTAATGCAAGACATGGTATTTGGTGAGAGATGTATATGCTTCAGTGTCAAGTTTCAACATTAATAAATCTGTATGTTTTTCTCTTCACTTTCGTGTGTTTCTTCACATATGTGTTTGCCTCTACAAAATCAACTTTTCAAAGTACAACTGCATATTAAGCTGATCTGATCATGTCTCAAATGTAAACCATAATAATATGCCAAGGGCCACATCCTTTCACATAAATTAGTTTAATTTATGGTAAAATGGAATAGATGCCTTAATTGTATCTTTTCATTCATTGAGGCTTATTAATAAAAATGTTATTTTTTAATTTAGGGTGGCCACAATAGCTGCATGTGCTGTACCTTTTCTTTCTTTGAGGAATTTCAAGGGTTGTCCTGGTAAATAAGGTCAATGCTGTTTCTAAACTTGAAACAAAAAAAGAAAAATAGATTGCTGATTTCTTTCTTTTCTAAACTTTCAAGCACTTTTATACTACAGGTTAAGATCTTGATTGTGATGTTTTGTGGGTGTTATATCTTGAGAGGATAAAACTGATTCCCAAGTGTTACAATCCTTGCTCATCCTCCAATAACATATGTGGGATTAGGCAATCTATTGCATGGGACATTCCTATTTCTATTTTATCTTGAGTAGAACCACGTACAGGAATAGTAATTTCATTTTATCTGCTTATCCTTACCATCTTCGATAATCTTGATTTGTACCCTTTTTCAAATGGTTTGATATAACCACCAGAATAACTCTGGCAGTATATCAACGCCTTACTTTAATGCATTGTACAACCTTCTGTATAATATATTTTATTTATTTGTTCTCTTTTTGGACTTGAAAACTGTATTTTATCATATTGTATTATCTTGCTTTATATCTTGATGACTAAAGCATGGTGCTTTCATTCAGGTGCCTTGAATATGATATCAGGGAAAGAGAACTTGAAGAGAGGGTAATTAAGCCTACTTTACTATTTTACTATGATGTGCATATTAAGATTGATCTTGCTAACTGGATAATGAAAATATGGCCTGATTATATGAACTGCTTTTTCTTAAACAGGTTAGGGGACTCGAGAATGAACTGCAAGAAATTCAGCGCGAGTATGCAAAGCTATTGATCGAGTCCCAATCACTAAGCACCGTGAAAGAAGAAACATAGCCGATGGGAGTGCTAGATTTCTTCTCTCTTTAGCAGAAATTTATAGTTTTTTGTAAACTCACAGTTAATCATATCATTAGCATCACCAATTTCTTTTACCTGGTAATTGACCTGCTAATTGATGTTCCTTTTGCCAGTAGATTTTACTAATTGATGTTACTAATTGTTTTACTGGCTCTTAATTTGTATGATTTATCTCAGTAGTTCAACATCCATGTGTTAGCACATGTTACCAGGCTTCTTCTACATTAAGTCGTCCATGATAGGCTAAGTTGGTTTGTCATAAAAATCCTTGATTTAGTCAGTTTCAGGTAAAACTTCCTTCATTCCTGTGGATATAGTAAGATGAAAGTATGGTTTGGGATTTATCAATATGTAATTTTCTCATAAGCAATTTTCTCAGTTAGAGTGCATCTATTTCGTCCTGTAATATCCAGAAGGCAGTCTGTATAAACTTTTAATTCTGTAAATAAATATTCATATCAACAATTGCTGTGCTGTCTGATGTTTTTAATATCAATTACCAAAATCAGCCTCTTCCTGCATGGTGGGGGTACAGTTACTTTTAGCAAAAAATTATCCACTTGTATCTGAAATAAGGGATTTAAGAAATATGCTTGGAATGGTGATAAACTGCCTTCCATTAGATGTTTTCCATGTCATATGTTTTGTTCACGAACATCAACTATCTCTCTGATTCCTCAGCTGCATCTGTTGTGAATTCAGGTGGAGATGGGTGTTGAAGGTAAACACTGAATCTTTCTAGCTTACAAACAAGATAATAGCTAGCAGTTTCCATGTTCTTGACACTTATTGTTCTTATGCATTTTCCTATGTTGAATTGATTTTGTGCTATGCTCATGGGCATGCTCACCTTTTTACTGTTTATGTTGTACTAGGTCAGCATATGTACACGTTTTGTTTAGATCAGTTAATTGCTTGACAAGGCCGATCTACAAACTGTCAGTGATGTACCACAAACCATTGAGTTTTACACATACAAGCGTGGACAAGAATACATACACAAGAATAAGAGTGGATTGATTCATTAGAGGATGCAATATTTTATTACATAGTAGGAGATAGGAGTAAGTTATGTAACTCCCAGATACCTAACTATTAACCATAACATTAATGGCTACATTAAATGCTCCATTATCTCATCACTTTATTCCAACATTTATTATTCGTTTAAGTTCTAATACATCGAAGATCTAAATATGACCATTATCTTCGACACGGTTCCATAATTGTTATTTTTTACATGCTTGTTCAAGGTACGAAAAGACAAAGGCTTCGAACAAGCAACATGTTTGTAGTCCACAAGATAAGATCTTCAAAATAACAACTAGAAGTGAATTGTATCCGACAAGGTTCATGAAGTACAATTTACATTACCATCATTTTGTTTCATTGTTGACTCACCAATGGAATGAGAGCCAATGTTGGCTAAATAGTCAGTGTTTCCACCATTGACATAGAACTTGGCTTGTCCATTAAACTCACCTCCTCTACATCTTGGTGGTCCCATTATCACTCAATCTTGCACTCCAATGCAAAGTCATCACAATGTACAACTTGAATGGAACATTAGAAGTGTTACTACTGTCACCTAGGCAACAACTTCTCTTGTCTTAGTGAAGGATAAATTCAACAAAAGGTAGGTTTCCCTAGTACTTTTAAGGACTCTTAAGGCAAGGCAATCAAGTCTAAGGCCTCCTATGTAGCTGTCCAATTTTACCACCAACTAGGTATATTTAACAAGTTATGGATTAGGTGTTTTTTCAAGGTAAATTTCAGATTTTGGTTTGATATGCTTTAAGGTTGAGTTGAGGGGGTTTATCAAGTTATTATTTAATGCAAAACAATCCCCAAACAAGATGGATTTGAAAATTACTTATAGTTGTTATAAAACTTGTATAAAATATAAGTAAATTGCATCATAAGACAACTTATAACAGATATACAATTCAACCTCTTAAATAGATTGTAAACAAGTAAAAGTTAGGGCTAAAACATTGGATAAAACTAGGGTTTAAGTAATTTATTAGTTCTGAAAATTTAAGAGCATATAACAGCCAATAAAACCAAGATGTCTAACCCTGAAATTGTTGTAATATAAACCAGCTGTGATGATTTTCCAAGAGATGATTTTAGGTTAAAAACATGAAAAAAACCTTCAAAATTCTAAGTCAAACCTTAGACGTCTAGGGGTTTTTATGGCTGAAAATTAAACATAAGTTAAACAAACCCTATATTTACCTTAAAACAAAGATAAAAAGTGAAGTTTTGAATTTTAAAACAAACCTTGTATTTATTTTAAAACAAAGATAAAAATTGAAGTATTGCATTTTAGATTAACAAGATGGGAGAAGACTAATGGTGCCTACTATTTTTTTTGCGCATATGAAGTCAACTAAGGACTCCCTTGAGAGGATGTAAGTAGATCTAGCATGATATCTAGGGTTGTCCACTACAAACCCTAGAAGATCCACCTAGTGCCTTACAAACTTTAAGATGGTTCAAAGGAAGATACTTTATTAGTAATCTTCCAAGGGATTTTAAAACAAAATTTGTTAAAGAAAGACACCAATAGAGTGCACTACCACCACTAGAGAAGTATAGCTACAGTTAAAATCATTTACACACAAAATCTAACAAGATTAAGCGAAACCACTTACTCAAGGAATTGTTTCATCCATAAAACCTTAGTCGAGCATTCATGAAAATTGAAAAACAATCAATAAGACATCTCAAGAAGTTGCTGTAGTTATCAATCCATTATAGAAAAAAACAAAACAAGTAATTGTTCTCAACTCCTAACAATGATTTACAAATGATATGTGATTTTCTATTTATATGAGATCTAGTATCCTTCTCATTAAAATATCAATATTTTTCTAGTTTAAACCCTAAGAAAATATAATAATGCCATTATCTGTATACAAATCATAGAGATAAGACCATAATACATAAAAAAAAATCCATGATACAAGTGTGGATAGGTTAACAAGAACCCCAATGAAGAACCCCAATGATGATTCCAAGATAAAATAAAGTAGCTCAAAATGCTACAACGTCCACCATAATGCATCCTCAAGCTCACATGCGTGGTCTCCCAAGGTGGATGGCTCACTAAAAAAGGTGTGAAGTGCCATGTGTAGGGGCTCCAAAGTGAAATGTTCCCTCCAAAGAGTGCAACGTTTCATCCTCCAATTGTAAAGTCACTTCCAAAAGGTGCAATGTCTCCTCAAAAAGGTGTCATGTCCTCTCACAAGGTGCTAAGTCATCTCAAAAGTGTGACATCCTCAAGGAAAGCCCAATGCCATCCATAAAGTGTGGGGCAACCTCCATTAATTGTGTAAAATGGTCTCCTCAACGTTCTCCAAAGAACCAATGCTGATATCCATGCCATGTTTATGCAAAGTACATCATCCAAGGAGGGGTTCAAGTGACCCAATGTGACCATCAATTTGGGGGCACATACACAAGTCCAATACAACATAAAAAAATGAATCATGTCAAATGTAAATGCCATTAGGTAAATCACATTGAACATCATCTTCAAATTTCACAATAATTCATAATTCATACAATTTGTCGAGTTTGCACTTGTGTTGGTTGCTTTGGTTGGTGTTGCCTCCGTTTTGTAAAATTTCAAACCCCAACCCAGTTTCAGTCTCGCTGATTTTTCAGCCAATGTTTAATGCCTAAACCTAGTTTTATAACAACGAATAAAACTCAGCAGAAAATAATTTTCAGAATTGAAACATGAGGATTCCGAACATCGTTTATAACGCATAAATAAAATATCAGCAGCACATAAAGTCAACAAAAATATTGACACAAATTTTTGGTCTAACGACGACACTGGAAAAACCCACAATGGGAAAACCGGTGAGAGGGCTTTTTATTATTTATTGGCTTCTAAGAATTTTTTTTACAGCATATTCATCTTTAGAAATTACACAAACTTATCTGCACAGTCCTGGAGATTGCTCCTCGATTTCTGAACCAGAAATCTGTACAACAGTACGATTATCCCAACAAAGAATGCTGTATGGACTGTCCTTGATATGCATGCCAAACTTTTGTTGCAATTGTATGGAAATATCTAGCAGTGCAATGCTTTGAAAACTGTGCCAAATGCTTTGAAAATCGTGCCCAAAATTTATAACAATACGACCCTCTATTTTTGTGTAGGTTCGTACGGATTGTACTGATTTTTCTCACCTAGAAAAAATGTGTCCAACACCCCCCTCGATTTCTGTGCTTGGAAAAGCTGTATGACAGTCTTGGAATGCATGCCAATACTCCCAAAAATTTGTGCTGCTGTTCTCCTTGAATTATGTGCACATTTAATGCTGTACGACCCTTCAAATCTGTATTATACAGATTGTCTTTCCTTGCTGTCTGTTGCCTTGAAAATCGTGCCTGCTAGTTGCCTTGAAACCCCTGCCCTAGCTCTGCATATGCTGCGTCTATCTCAAGATCGACCTCTCTCCTCTTGCTCTCCAAAACTGAATGAACAACCAACTCAATGGTGCACCCACATACCCTAATCGACCTCATGCTAGGTGAGGAGTTTCACATCCAACGATTGAGATTTGATTATATAGGTGGTTGAGATTGAGTGTCTCTTCACTCACCCCCTCACTTAAGTCATAAAGTCACCTTTTAATTTGTATCTCACAAATTAAATGACTAGGGTCCACATTAGACACTTTCTCACCCCTTAGGCGCCTAGGGATGATAAACACTTGCCTAGGTATTTTTTAATTAATTTTTTAACTCTCCCTCTTACCGAGGAAAGTGTTACTCACCAATCCAAGCTTGTCCCTGAAAAATACAAACTTTCTTCTGCCCAATGCCTTGGTGAGTATCTCTACAACCAACGCTTCTGTAGATATGTATTGTAGCTCCACAACTCCTCTTTGAACATAGTCACAGATGAAGTGATAACAAATATCAATATGCTTAGACCGGTCATGAAAAACTGGATTCTCCGCGAGTTTGATGCAACTTTGATTATCACCATAAATCACAGTAGGCCTTAACTGCACCGAACAATCCCACCAATAACTTGCGAAGCCAAAGGGCCTCACAACTGGCCTGATTGGTTGCCATATACTCTGCCTTTGCAGAACTGAAAGCCACTGACTTTTGCTTCCGACTGAACCGAGACACAACTGCTGAGCCCAATCCGAAACAACACCCTGAAATACTCTTCCTGCCACTGACATATCCTGCCCAATCTGAGTCTGTAGAGCCAACCAGACGAACTCCATCTCCTCTCTAATAGTCCAGACCATAGTCTATTGTACCACAAAGATACCTGAGCACATGTTTTTCTACCACCCAGTGCACTCTCCTAGGCTCCACCATGAACTGACTGAGAGTGTTGACAACAAAACAAATATCTGGCCTGGTATTGACCACATACATCAATGACCCGATCAACTGACGATACAAAGTGGAATCCACCAACTGTGACTCAGAAGCATGAAGCTTCTTTCAATTGGTAATCAAAGGAGTGGTCATGGGCCTACTGTCCTCCATCTGAAATCTGCTCAAAATGTCACACACATACTTCCCCTATCCGAGGAAGATGTGTCCAGGCTCTTGCCAAACCTCCAATCCCAAAAAGTAGTGCATCAATCCGATATCAGTCATCTCGAACTCTGAAGCAAGGCTTTCCTTGCTTTTCGTGCATCTGCTGATGAGTCTCTTTGCCCCTGTAATGAAAAGATCATCCACATATAGAAAAGAATGAGAGGATCCTCTCCAACCACAATGAAGTACATGTTGGGATCCGCCTCACTCTTCTCAAAGCCCAACTGCTGCAAATAGGCATCTATCCTCAAATACCAAGCTCTGGGAGCTTGTTTCAACCCATACAATGCCTTCTTCAGTCTACACAGATGAGACTCTCTCCCATGCACCTCAAAGCCCAATGGTTGCTCAATATACACCTCCTCCTGTATAAGACCATTCAGAAATGCGGTCTTCACATCCATCTGGTGGATCTTCCAACCCATCTCTGCTGCAAT
>SNQJ01S0038092.1:10245-31557 GCA_010110895.2 Picea sitchensis | reverse complement strand
CTTGGTGTACTTTCCCAAAGCACACCCCTTGCACAACTCATGGTGCTCTGAACTGAAATCTGGAACTCCTGTCATCATCTCCCTTAGTACCCTCAAAGCCCCATGGTGCAAATGTGCCATCCTCCCATGCCATAACTCACATAGGTCACTGCTGCTGGTAGTATGAATCAATTCTCTTGCTGGTTGGAACATAAGCTTGTACAACTTCTCATGTCTAGTCCCAATCACTTTGGCCGAAGTGATACTAGACCCCTTTGGGTAAAGGAGCACTTGCCCATCACAGAATAAGACCTCAGAGCCCCTCTCCTCAATAGCAGAAACTGACACTAAATTCTTCTTCAAGCCCATAACATATAGAACCTCTGTCAAAGACATGGGAGGCAAAGACTCCCTGTGAAATGATACAGTCCCACAACTAACTGCCTTGACCACCCGGTCATCTCCAAGCACTACCTCAACATCTCCAATCTGTGTAAGTTCTGTCAAGTGCTCACGAACCCCTGTCATATGGAGAGAGGCACAACTGTCAATATACCACATATTTGAATGAATGGTCCTCGTGGATAAACACACAACCAAGGAAAATTCCTTGTCAAACTTGGTGGAGAACTCTTCCACCGCTACTGAAGCTGTTGTTTGTTTCTTCTTCTTATTAGGACACTGACCCGCGTAGTGCCCAAACTTGTGGCATGCAAAGCACTTAACTTTGCTCATGTCTTTCTTCCCTTGTCGCTTGGGTTTGTTACCACCCTTAGGACTCTTTTTGAACTTCTTCTTGTTGTTGGCAGCAAGAGCCACATTCTCCTCACCATGACCGGTGGATGAATTGCCATGTACATAACCTCTTCGGGTGTCCTCCTGAACAAAGTCATCCCAAAGACGTTCCCAGTTGGGAAGCTTCTCCCTAGCAACAATGCCCTCTACAAAAACAACCCATTGTTTGTAAACTCCATTCAATGCTGTTCTCACAAACTCACTTTCAACTATGACCTCCCCCACAACTCCAAGCTCATCTCTCACCCGTGTCAATCTAGTAAGGTATGTGACCACATTTTCAGCCTTGATCATTTTTATGCTCTTTAGTTTTCTCTCAAAACTATCTTCCGGTTCTCATTAGTACTTTGGTACAATTTAGTCAAAGACTCCCACATCTCATAGGCATTTTTCTTCCCCATCAAGTGAGGAATCAAATGGTCCTTGATGGCATCAAGAATAATCCTCTTAGCCTTGATACTCTTCTTAGTGTAAGCTGCAAGAAGAGTAGCATCAATAGGTACCACAACATGATGAGTTGCGGTATTTTCCACAATGTCCACAACTCATTTTCTTGCAGCAGGAAGATCATCCTATCCTTCCAAGCACCAAAGTTTGTTGCCCCATCAAGTTTGTCCTCAACTCTCAAACCTGTAGCCATTGACCCCTTTCTGTTGAAAATGAAAAATTCAAAAATCTGCCCTGTGAAGTGACTGTTGTCCCAACTTTCTGACTTGCTGAAATATCTCTGCTTCTTTCAACTCAACTCTGATACCATGTAAAATTTCAGACCCCAACCTAGTTTCAGTCTCGCTGATTTTTCAGCCGATGTTTAATGCCCAAACCCAGTTTTATAACAACAAACAAAACTCACCAGAAAATAATTTTCAGAACTAAAACATGAGGATCCTGAACATCGTTTATAACGTAGAAATAAAATATCAGCAACACATAAACTCAGAAAAAATATTGACATAGATATTTTTGGTCTAACAACCACCCTGGAAAAACCCACAAGGGGAAAACTAGTGAAAGAGGGATTTTTATTATTTATGGTCTTCTGATAAATTCTTTTACAACATATTCATCTTGAGAAATTACACAAAATTCCCTGTACAGTCCTGGAGATTGCTCCTCGATTTTTGAACCATAAATCTGTACAACAGTACGACTGTCCCAACAAAGAATGTTGTACAGATTGTCCTTGATATGCATGCCAAACTTCTGCTGCAATTGTATCGAAATACCCAACAGTGCAATGTTTTGAAAGCCATGCCAAATACCTTGAAAATCGTACCCATAAATTATAATAGTACAACCCTCGATTTCTGTGCAGGTCCATACAGATTGTACAGATTTTTCTCACATAGAAAAATGTGCCCAACACCCTCCTCGATTTCTATGCCTGGAAAAGTTGTACGACAGTCTTGGAATGCGTGAAAATACTCTCAAAAATTCCTGCTGCTATTCTCCTTGAATTATGTGCACATTTAATGTTGTACGACCCCTCAAATCCGTACTGTACAGATTGTCTTTCCTTGCTGTCTGCTACCTTGAAAATCGTGCCAACTAGTTGCCTTGAAACTCGTGCCCTAGCTCTGCATATGCTGCCTTTATCTGAAGCTCGACCTCTCTCCTTCTCTTGCTCTCCAAAAATGAATGAACAACCAACTCAATGGTGCACCCCCATACCCTAATCGACCTCATGCTTGGTAGGTGAGGAGTTTCACATCCAACGGTTGAGATTGGATTAGATGGGTGGTTGAGATTGAGTGTCTTTTTACTCACCCCCTTCACTTAAGTCATAAAGTCACTTTTTAATTTGTATCTCACAAATTAAATGACTAGGGTCCACATTAGACACTTTCTCACCCCTTAGGCGCCTAGGGATGAGAAACAGTTGCCTAGGTACTTTTTAATTAAATTTTTTACACGTTTTGCTCGGCTTTGGGATGAATAGTGCTGCTTGTCGGTTTTCTGGCATTCTCCTTACATGTATGTTGTCTCTTACCTCTCCATTCATGAACTGTAGCTCTGCTTCGAATAAAATCATGATTTTGGCTCTTAGATTTGCTTATAGACCGTGTTTGCTTTTTGAAGTTTATAATGGATGTATGTGGGTATCACGGTTGTGCAAATTGCATTTGAATGGAATTTCCTCCCTGCTGGCATTTAAATTTTTCAAGCTGAGAATAGTGTTTGAAATTCCTTTTTGTTTTGATGATGTGATTGCATTGCATCCAGAATGAATGCTGCTTCTGTTGCTATGACTGTTGGCAAATAATCATGGCAAGTATTTTTCGGTTTCACTCATCTCAGGTGATTAAAATTCAAGGGTATGAAAGGGTTATTGTTAGTCCCTATTACATATGTCAGTACCTAGGAGGAGAAGTATTTCCCAAGAAACCCATCAAGGAGCATGTGTGATGATAGATGGTATGTAATGGGGTTTAATTTCATGAGTGACATTCATATTCATGTGAGGTTATGTAAGATATTCATCCACATGAGTGCCTTTGTAATGAGAGAGTGCTTATGCATTGAGTTTCCATTTCCTTAATGTTGACACCCAAAAAGCACAAGATGGAATCCCGGCATGAAAATGGGTTGCAATGTCTTATTACTTATATATATATATATATATATAATAATATATTAAATAGGTGGGACCCCGTTATGTGAATAATGATGAAATACGCTTTTATTTGATTGTGCTCATGACTACCTTGCAAAATTGATTCTACAGTTTGGGAATAAACCCAAGAATTCAAAACCGCTTTCCATATGAAATGGACGTATGAGGGGTGTATTGGAAATTTAATTTAAAAAAGAAAGGAAAGGAGAAAAATGTGTCTTAATAAGCATCTTGATTTATTCTTGTTACACATATTTTGACTTGTTGATTCAAACTCCAAGCATGAGCCACATATAGTTATGACGTATTGCACTTATGGTATACTTGTTATTATCATGGACAATTGATAAGGTTTATAAGGTGGCAATCCTTCACTAGCAAGGAATGTGGGACATGACGTGTTTTGGTGCTAAGTGTTGAGTATACATATAAAACTTATGAGTTTAATGTAGGGAGACAAATTTGATTTTTGGATTGAAGTTTTATGTGGCAAACATAGTGGACTATGCGTTGGAAGTATTGGGTGCACTCGTACTTGGTTCTAGTTGATGGAAATTAATGTGGGAAACGACGTGCAATTACTGCACATCACTCTAACCCTACCTCGAGGTCGCCACCCTTATTTAGTTTGCGCTTGTTTTGGTTACTTTGGTTGGTGTTGTAAATGTGTTGAACCTGCACATAATAGATCTAGCTAGAAAATACCACACACATTTGCAGAGAGAAATTGAGAAAGAAGAAGCAAGAGAGAAAGAATGGAAGAATTCTCATTAACCGTATTCCACACTAGAAGAGTGAATAATTTACAATAAATATAGGATACATGAGTAACTAATGAGCCATAGTGGTGGTCTAGATTGATCTGGACACACACCAACAATTACAAGAGTAAATTGCCACATAGTCTAGTCTCTCAGGCAGTTACGAGAGTGAACTGCCACCTAGTTGAGTTAACTAGTCAACTAGTTTTCAGTTAACTGACTTAACAAAGAGTAGTGAGTTGGTGATGATCCCAACGTTGCATGGTGAAAAAACCAATGCAACATCTAAACTCAACTCAACTAGTCAAACTGAAGTGTCAATTGAAAGAGAATATTCTCCAGGTGAAATATTCTCCCCTAAAATATAGGAGATTGGATAATGACTAATTATGATTAATAAACAAGGAATAACCTTAGGAAAAATAAATCCTAGGTGTGTGTGAAGTAACTCCAACACCCCCCCTGAACATCACTATGGTGAAAATAAAGAACGGGTCCCGACTACGAGGCCATGTTAGGTACCCAAATACAAAAGATACACTGAACTATACGAGGAAAGAGGGAAAACCTCATGGGAACAAAACCCCCCCTCAAATTACAATGCATAAAATAAAAAATGATAAGGAACAAAAGACAGTTGTTAAACAACCATGTCCTTCACTCCAAGAAGACCTCGCCACTGTGCAAGTTTGTGCTCTTTGAAGATTTTGTTGAAGATGTAGATGTCTGCACGGATCTGATGAAGTATATGCATCATTGATATTTCCACACATATCCACTTTATCTTCTTGTAATGAATAATATCCAAATAAATTTTGGATGAAATTTTGAAAATCGTATGGTCGTTTCCGGAAAAATGCTGAGATTTTGTTGATTTTAAAGCGATCATAACTTCACTTCGGTTTTCCGTTTGGAAGATTATTGTTTTGAAATTGGATATTTTCAGAGGAATTCAAATATCCAATCTAATTCTACAAAGTTTGCTCAGAAAAATCAAATTGAGTCTGATGTCTTGGCTCCTTACGACCTCCTGAGATGCATGCATGGTGCATGAAATTTGAAAATCGTGCGGTTGTTTCTAGAAAAATGTTGAAAGTTTGTTGATTTTAAAACGATCATAACTTCACTTCCCGGACTCCGTTTCAGACGATTGTTTTTTTGAAATTGGATATTTTCCCGAGAGGAATTCAAATATCCAACCTAATTCTACAAAGTTTGCTCAGAAAAAATCATAATTGAGTCTGATGTGCGCGGCTCCCTTTTTGTCTCCTCAGATGCATGCATGGTGCATGCAAAAGTGTCTGCATGTGACTCCTGAGATGCATACCATATATTTTCCACATGAATTTCAGAAAAAAAATCTGAAATGGAGTAGACATCATCTTCAATTAATGGAATACAAATTTCTATAGACACTTGTGTAGAAGACTCTTCAGAATAAGAGGCTTGATCTTTTGATGGTTTCTCTTCTGGCTCTATCTGTTCGACCTCCTGCATGAAATCTTCACAATATTATTTATTCCCAAATAGAACCTCCAATCTGGTCCATAATTCATTTGGAGTTGATTCTTGTGATTCTTCATATACTTGATGGAAAAGTTCAGGAGAAACAGACATGCCGATACTTCCTAGGGCCATATCTTGTCTATTGAGAAAGTCAATTTTCTCATCGACAGAATCAGGCTCTACTTCCATTTCCATTGTTATTTGGTATAAGCCTCTACATCTAAGAAGAAGTAGAATCTTTGGCTTCCATTCCAAATAGTTATGAGGCGTGAGAAGTGTTTTCGGCGAATAATCCATCTTTTTGTTGTCTTCAATCTTTTGTACCTGCAAAAAATGATTTGGTGTAGCTTTTGATTAGCAGTCCATCGACTCTGATACCATGTAAATGTGTTGAACCTTCACAGAATAGATCTAGCTAGAAAATACCACACACATTTGCAGAGAGAAATTGAGAAAGAGGAAGCAAGAGAGAAAGAATGGAAGAATTCTCATTAACCATATTTCACACTCAAAGAGTGAATAATTTACAATAGATATAGGATACATGAGTATCTAATGAGACATGGTGGTGGTCTAGATTGATATGGACACACACCAACAATTACAAGAGTAAACTGCCACCTAGTCTAGTCTCTCAGGCAGTTACAGGAGTGAACTGCCACCTAGCTGAGTTAACTGACTGAACAAAGAGTAGTGAGTTGGTGATGATCCCAATTTTGCATGGTGACAAAACCAATGCAACATCTAAACTCAACTCAACTAGTCTAACTGAAGTGTCAACTGAAAGTGAATATTCTCCAGTTGGAATATTCTCCCCTAAAATATAGGAGACTGGATAATGACTAATTATGACTAATAAACAAGAAATAACCTTAGGAAAAATAAATCCTAGGTGTGTGTGAAGTAACTCCAACAGGTGTTTCCTCTGTTTTACTCGGCTTTGGGAAGAATAGTGATGCTTGTTGGTTTTCTGGCATTCTCCTTACATGTATGTTGGCTCTTACCTCTCCATTAATGAACTGTAGCTTCGCTCCGAATAAAATCACAATTTTGGCTCTTAGATTTTCTTATAGACTGTGTTTGCTTTCCGAAGTTTTTAATGGATGTATGTGGGTATCATGGTTGTGAAAATTGCATTTGAATGGAGGTTCCTCCCTGGTGGCATTAAAAATTTTCAAGCTGAGAATAGTGTTCAAAATTCCTTTCTGTTTGGATTATGTGATTGCATTGCGCCTAGAATGAACACTGTTGTTGTTGCTATGACTGTTGGCAAATAATTATGGCAAGTATTTTTCGGTTTCACTCATCTCTGGTGATTAAAATTCAAGGGTTTTTCTCTGAGAAACAAAAGAACAATTTGTTTTTTTTTCTTGCATAACGCCATACCCTTTACCCAGTCTTTGGAAGACTTGCAACTCCTTCAAATTGTCTTTCAACTGTTTGTGAATAGATAGGTGTATTTGCCTTGCGGCCACCATATGAGGTCTGTGGAAAGTCTGTTGTGGAAATAAATGGTTAAATGGTTTTTTGCAAATCCCTTATGAGTGTTTCTCCTTTTCGTGCCCATACCTCGGTCCTTTTATCTAGTGTATGAAAATTAGTAGATTCGAACTCTGGTCTTGATGTATGTTATAGTGATTAACCTGACAGTGGGAAAGACAGGTTATATGCATGAATTATTGGCTCGTTTGTTATTTATCCATGGGGGTTTGGTCGTTTTTGAATTTATATGATGTTAAAATAAAACGATGAGCACCAGTTTCATACGAGGTTTCGAACCCAGTTTGTTTACGCAACAAGTATTGAAGGTTGTGATACAAGCGTTGTATAGTGAAAGGTCGATGGCTTTATGTTGCGTTCTGAGCCTCCCTTGCACGCTTGATGTAGTCTAGTTTCCATTGTTTTGAATGACTCTGTTAACAATCTCTTATAAAATCTCTATTGATAAAAGAAAAAGAAAGAGAAATTGAAGTTGTAAAAGTTTGACAATCTCGAAACTTTCCTGGGGTTTTATATTGGGTACTGTAAAAACTGTTATGTCTTATATTTGAATTATTAACAGAGAAAAGTTTTGGCAATTCATGGTGATGAGGATTTTCAATATATACTATTGGATATAATAGAACAATAATCATCTTTTTCCCTTTCATTATCTCACTTTTCACTCATTATATGCCCACTTCATTCCCAAATACATTTAAAACATTCCCTGCTCTGTTATTATGAATTTCATTTTTTGAAAAGAGAAATGATTAATAGCAAAAGAAAAAGGCTAGCTGATGACTGGTGTTGGAAGTTTGGATATGGATACATTTTTTGTTACTTCTGCATTTGCTTGAAAAATATTCGTTGGTCGCTTCCCATCCATGCTACCATTTTTCGCTCATTATAAGCCCCTCATCTTCCCAATATCCCTACCACTCCCTGTTCAATTGACAATTGATTGTTGAGTTAAGGTATTGACGGATGGATTGCATGTGCTTCTGTGGTGAATGATAGAGCCAATTTTTTGGTTTTATTTATCTAGAGTATTGATGCATGGATTTTTAAGAGTTTTTCATAACATGATTGGAATATTGCTCCAGGACAAGTTTCTTTAGTAGGGGCAACAATGGTAGAGGTGCTAATAGAGGCAGGGGAAATAATTGGCAAAGAGGCCATAAAAGGCCACGATTTTCGATACATTTTGACGTTGATCCACATGAAATAAATCATCTCTTTCAAGCTGGGTTCTTCAACCTAGTTGGTCATGAGATTCTCTAGCTCAGACCTGTGAGGCCTCCTTTCTAGCCACATCAAATTTTTTCGAGTATCCGTGTTCCCCCTCACATTTCTATGCAGCCAGAACCACCTGTCAATGATGGTTTCCAAGAGATCATTCATCAACATGCTGCACATCATAATGGTTGGCCTACAACATCGTTTCCATCACCTCCTCCTCCACCGCCACTCAATCCAAATGCCTAAGCTGATCACATTGTTTCCCCTGTTCAGTCCTCACATGCAAGCAAAAGACTCAAGATCGCCATGCCCGAATAAATATTGAAAGAGGAAAACAAATGACCAATTCCCCTAATTCTTCCGAAAATTCCTCTGAATCAGTTTCCTCCCATCTTCATATCAAAGACAATTGCTCCCATGTCATTGGAAAGATCCATTCTCAAGGTTCCAATCAACCTAAGGCTGCAACAAAAAGATCAAAAGAGGGCAACAGTGAAAAGCGGCCAAATGCCTTTCACAACAAATATGGGTTTTAATGCTGATTAATGCTATTTTCTATTGAGGGTAGTCTTTTTATCTTGAAAATGTTTTGGACAACAAATACATATTTAGACTGTTTTGGAAATCATGGATATAATGCCATTTTTGAATATAGTCATGTTATATTTTGGTGATATTAAAATATTAGATAATAAATATGAGAATGAGAGTTACAGGGATGATGTTTGAATCAAATGTTTGGTGTTTTATACTTCATGTTTTGATGATTATTAAAACAAATTGAAAATGAGAGTCACAAGGGGTCCCACCTATTTAGTTATTATTTAATTAAACCCTTATTTATATATATTATTTATTTGTCTCAACTAATTAGTTAAGCTAAATAAACTTAACTAAAGAAAGATAATTGAACTACCATAACTTATTAAAAAATAATAAAATCTCAATCAAATGAAGAGACAAAGGGGAGAGAGAATAGAAAGAGAACTTCTGCTATAAGTTTTGCTCTGTACTTGTGAGATATTTTCATTCTTTATTCATTCTGAGTTTACTAGAAGACTTAACCATCTTGATGACATCGGGGTCTTATTGAAGGAAACATGATTCAAAACTGAATCATATATTTCAACAGATTGTCTTTTAAGGTGTATGATTTATCTTTGGCAATCTCTGTGTTCTTGTTTGTTTATGAGTTAAATTTCATGACCGATAAAGAATATTTTGCAGAGTCAAGTGACAACATTTTGTGGCAAGATGATCAAGATCTTTAGTTTGAGTTTTCTTTTTTTTTTGTTCAGAGTATTTTTGTATAGTGCCCATCAGAGGCTTCTCAATTTGACTTTGGTCCCTACCCTCATAGGGGTTTGTAAAGAGAATTCAACTTTGTATCTCAGAATGAAATAAATATAAAAATCAGATTTATGATTTCTGTCTCACATGTGTATTATGATGTTTTGGTTCATAATTTTCTTTTAACCTTGTCTCTTATCCATGTACATACTTACGTAATTCCTTGCTTATTATATTTCTTTTGCACAATTACATATAACATATACAAAATCATCCTTGGTCCCTTGTACTTAATACCTGTGGATTAAGTGATTGCTTTTTTGTTTTTGTTTTAAGGCTATAAACCCTGGGTGACATTCCCAACTATATTGTCTTAGCCTGACAAGTTCTGAAAATGCTTGAGTAAGGTTCCTCATACCTCTTCCTCAACACCCAACACTATGCATTTTTTAACCCCTATTTTCCTTTTTATTTATTCATTTAATGTTTTCTAGCTTTTGACTTTAATTTAACCATTTTTTAGATATACATTCATTGCATAGGACTTGGGGCGATGACCTCATAACAGGGGTAGCATTGTTTTTTTTTTTTGCTTTTTGTTTTTTTCATTTTCTTTTAATATTTTTCTATTTTCTTATATAAATATAGTTGCATCAACCTTGAACATTCAAGTTCTTTCTATTCACCCTTATTTTCATGAGATTATGAAGCATGAACCTATATGTATAAGATATAACCTCAACTCAAAAGTGAAGATAACAAAGATTGGGAAAGATGGAGAATGTTATGTATAGACCGAGATATGGACAAACTACTATCAAAGCCCCCTAGTAGTACAACTCTACCCAAGTGTGACAACACTTATCTAAGAGGGGATGATGATCACCAAGGTGAATCAAGGCAAGAGACACAAATCTAGAGCATCATGATCCATTATCTGACTCAATCGCTTGATCATGACTTTCATGATAAGTACACATGGCATTACCACTTAATATGAAGTATTGAAACAAGTTGTCTCATGTATGTCAAACATGGTAGTCATCAATTTAGTGAACTAAGTAACATGTGGGAAGCATCATCGATCATTTGTCCACGGAGAAGTATGGATGTCATCGATTGAACCGTTGTATGTAATGTGGATTATAGGAGAAAAAATATTCTCTAGTTACCCCTAGATGTGAGCGGGTAACATCTGACTTCAACAAGGGGACATGTGCTCATCATAGAGCGCATGAAAACCTCAAAAGTCTCTAGAGATTGAATACCTACATTCTAAGATCATGTTACATCTCACCATAAAATCATTAGCAACACATGGTTGGGTGATACGATCCCCTTGGTATATGAAAATATAATTGAAATGCAACAATTTTTTTTTATTTCATCGTCATATATATATATAAGAAAATACTAAATAAAAAACACAAGTAATTATGAATGCATAAAGTCAAACAATAATTGCACACAAACAAATAAGAAAACACAATCAAGATGCATAAAAGAAACATACAAAATGACCTACAACTATCATATTCTAACCTTGACAAAATAAATTGTTAGGTATACTCATACAACCAATGAATCCACCATAGTATTTGATCAATGTCTAAAGTTATACCCTTGTGTTTAGTTATGAACCAAAACAAGGAGATCTGAAGTACCAAGTGAGCATGAACTAGTACATACATCACACCATGACCAAACACATAATCCGATTCATGAGGATGAACAAAACAAACAAAAATATGCCAACATTGGTATGTTCATCCACAAGCTTGTTCTATCCATCTTTGAATGTGGCTACAATATATCAAATATGGCTCATTCTTTCTCCAAGCAAGACTTTCATGATGTATCTCTTGCATATCATAAGACTGGTCCACATACTTCAATAAATGACAACTTTGGTTTTCCTGTACAATGTCACTCCCCAACGCTTGAGATGGAATCATAAGAAATATAAAAAATATCTCATGGTTGCCCAACAAGTATGTAGGTGAACAATGAGGTGTGAATTCAAATCTTGAAAACGAAATTTGATTCCAACTTAGGGCTTGTTTCCCTTCTATATGTGGCCGAAAATTCTTACAACAAACCATAAGTTCAAAGAACTTTTTCCCCATAGATATTTTAACACCCAAAACATAATCCCAATTGTATCTTCAATTACATATTGTGGACAATTTTTGTTATGAAATACTTGCTACCCTATGTGAATTATAGCATAACTGTTAATACATGATCTAATGTTAACTTGACACATAAATGTTCACCAAAATCCAAGCACAGGGGTGGCTGAAATTTTTCCAAATTTTACTTTCATAAAACAACTTCAAGTGCTCAAAAGAATGGCATACCTCATAGAATGTGGTTGGAAATTACCATGAGAAAGTTGTAATAAATGAACATTGGATGTTTGAAACAAATATGTGAAAATATTCTCTTCATGTTACAAAAACTTTACATTATTAGTGTACATATTTGGGTGGAAGTGATCATGAAATTTTTATGAAAATGATGGTTGTTCCAAGGGAAACAATTCCACAACCTTAACTCTAGAATCATCATCGATATCATAAATAATATCCCCTTCAAAATGAAAATAACTTATATTCCATTTATTCCTTTAAATATGTATAAAGTCATCAATATTTTCAATCTTATGGCCATCATGTTATTCATCAAACACACAATTGAAAAAATCCAAAGGTTTATCTAAAAACTCTCCACTTTCCAAATCTTCAAAGGATGCATCACATAATTCAAAAATTTGGAAATGAATACAACTTACCAGATAGTTTTTTTCATGCAAAGGAGAGATGGAAGCTTGGATCCCTTCGTCCACATTAAATGGAGGATCAAATATCTTCTCAAACTCATCATTACTTGAGGGATTTTCTTCAAATTCAATATTCTCAAAATCATAACTATAAAGATCATCAAACTTAGAATTTTGAGAAGATCTAAGGCTCATTTTATTCTCATCTTTATGATGAAGGATGCTCTCTTCAATAAGTTCTTCTTCATGAAATCGATATTCAACATGATGTGCTTCATCATAGTGTTTTTCTTCAATGGATTCATGAGGTGGCTCCTGCTCTTCTTCAAATATTTGATAACTTCCTTCATTTTCATCCTTTTCATGCTCTAGAAATTCATACTCTTGATAGCAATACCCCAAACGTTTGAGGAAAACTTAGATCAAACCTATAAGAGAAGTTATCTTCCATAAGCCACTACAATACTTACATATTTCCATTGATCTTCTTCTAAAGAAAACATAAATAATTTATTAAGAGATCCTCATATCTTTCATTGAGATTTGAAACACACTTCAAGAATAATGAGACATGTGAAATAGAAAAAATAGCATCACCAACAAAATTTCGAATATTTTTTTCCCATTTTGGAGGGAGCTTATTTGGTTATCTGAGAATTTCCTTAATTTCAAAATGAGGATACAATTCATGGAATTTCCATGGTGCAAAATTGCTTACTAAACATATGACTTGATATGAGATTTGAAAATAGGAGATGATACCTCATGTCAAAAATGTGTGTGTGGAGTCACCAAGGTGAGTCTCAAATGCCTACAAAATGATGCTTGTTTCACCTCACAAACACATAATCTTCAAAATTTAAATAGAGAAAATGGCTTCTTCTCTTAATGGAGTCGTTAGATGAATTAACTTAGATAAGACTTTGGCTTCTACTCATTAGAAAGGTTGAAGCACAGACTTTGAATATCCAAGAAGAAATAATCTTTTCTTCCCGACAATGACGCCAAAATGTTATCACACAATATTGCACCTCAGTACAAAGCCTTCACAAGGTACAAAATGAGTGGAGCATTAGACGTGTTACCATTGTCACCTATGAAATAACTTCCCTCGTTTTAGTGACGGATAAATCCAACACAAGGGAGACTTCCTTAGTAGTTTCAAGGAATACTAAGGCAAGACATTATAAATCTAAGGCCTCCTATGTAGCTACCAAATTTTATCACTAACCAGGTATACTTAGCAAGTTATGGATTAAGTGGTTATTCAAGGTAAATTCTAGATTTGGGTTTGCTATGCTTTAAGGATAATTTATGGGGGTTTATCAAGTTATTATTCACTGCAAAACAATCGCCAAACAATAAAAATATGAAAATTACTTATGGTTGTTATAAAATATGTATAAAAGATAAGTAAATTGTAGTGTAAGACAAGTTATAACAGATATAGAATCCGTTAGACCAAAAATCACAGGCGTTAGTCTCTGCTACAATCGCTAAAGTTAGGAACCACGAGAGGGGCTTAACCAATGTCGAAAAACTTGTGGGAAGAGTTGAACCCGATGTCCAACAATCCCCCCCCAATGCTTGTCGGGCGAGTTTTGAACTCGAGATCTGTCGCTCTGAAACCATTTGTTGGATTATGATTGTCGTTAGACCAAAACCCGCAGGTGTTAGTATTTTCCATAATCGTCAGAGATAGGATCCACGAGAGGGGGTTAACCCATGTTGTGAAACTTGTAGGAAGCATTGAACCCAATGTCCAACATAATTTATCCCCTTAAACGAATTATAAACAAGTTAGGGCTAAAACAATGGATAAAACTAAGGTTTGCGTAACTTATTGATTCTGAAACTTTAAGAGAATATAACTACCAATAAAACTATTATGTCTGACCCTAATATTGTTATAATACAAATCCACTATGATGATTTATCAAGAGAGATTATTTTAGGTCAAAAACATGAAAGAAAATACTAAAATTTTAAGTAGAAAATATGCAAGTTAAACAAAGCTAAAAATAAAATTTTTTGGTGGCTGAAAATTAAATATAAGTTAAACAAATCCTAGATTTACCCTAAAACAAAGCTAAAATGAAAGTTTTGAATTTTAGATTGACTAGATGGGAGAAGATGCCTACTATTTTTTTTGGGCATATGGGGTCTACTAAGGACTCCCTTGAGATGATGCATGTAGATCTAGGGTAATATCTAGGGTTGTCCACTACACACCCTAGAAGATCCACTTAGTTCCTTACAAAATTTAAGATGGTTGAAGGGAAGATACTCCACTAGTAATTTTCGAAGGGTTTTGAAGAAGAGAATTGTTCAAGAAAGACACCAAGAAAGTGCACCACCACTACTAGAGAAGTACAACTACACTTAAAATAATCCATAAACAAAATCCAACAAGATTAAGTGAGACTACTTATTCAATAAATTGTTTCATCCATAAATCCCTAGTCAAGAGCATCCATGAAAGTTGATAATAAATCCACCTTAAATCTCCTCAAGAAGTTGCTCTAGTTATCCATCCATAGAAAATATAGAAGAAGAAAAGTAGACAAGTAATTGTTCTCCACAAATTCTAGCAATGATTTACAAATGAGAAGTGCTTCTCTATTTATACGAGAGATATAACACCCTTCTCATTAAAACATCAATATTTTCTTAGATCTAGCCCCAAGAAAATATAATAATGCCTTTATCTATTTACAAACCCTATAAATAAGACCATAATACATAAAAAAAAATCCATGATACAAGAGTGGATAGGTCCACAAGATGCCCAACGATGCTTCCAAGATGAATTAAAGTGCTCAAAATGATAAGAAGTCCACCATAAATGCACCCTCAATCTCACACATGTGGTGTGTGTGGTTTCCCAAGGTGGATGACTCACTCAAAAAGGTATGAAGAGGCATGTGTAGGGGATACAAAGGGTGCAATGTTTCATCCTCCAAGTCTGAAGTCACCTTCAAAAGGTTCAACATCCCCTCAAAAAGGTGCCACATCCTCTCAGAAGGTACTGGGTCGTCTCAAAAGTGTCACGTCCTCAAGCAAAGCCCAACATCGTCCATAAAGTGTGGGACGACCTCCATCAAATGTGTAAAATGGCCTCCTCAACGACCTCTAAAGGACCAAGGCTCATATCCATGTCATGTCCATGCAAAGTACATCTTCCAAGGAGGGGCTCAAATGACCCAACGTGATCATCAATCCGAGGAAATGTACACAAGCCTACTATAACATAAGAAGCGAGTATGTCAAATATAAATCCCATTAGGTAGATCACATTAAGTATAATCTTTAAACTTGACAATAACTCATAGAATCCATATTGTTAGCACTCTGTAAATTTTGTTCGGCTGAATAGACAAACGACAGAGGTAACTGTTTCAAGCAACTTTAGAGCTAAGGCACTAGCCTGCTCAACTTAGAGAGGGATCTCTCGTGTCACTTGATATTTCTTTTGGAATTGGTGGCTAGATTTGGTTTGTTTTGGGGGTTTTTATAAAGTTGCTGGCAAGGAAGGGGAGGACCAGTCAGGGTTATGGAGTCGAAATTATGAAAGTGAATGAAAACAATGCATCAACTGATAGAAATCATCAGAGTACAAAGGCTAAATGAGGCGATGAATCTGAGTTATTCTTAAATTTAAATAGAGTGTAGGAATATAAAGAAAACAAATAACTGCATCAGAGCATTACTGAAATGAATTCTGAATAAGTTAAGAAGATAATCACATAGTTTAAATTGCTTAAGCCAAGAGCATCACAAGATGAATTCTGGGCCTTTAACTCTCCAATTTGAACGGGAGAAAATGTAAATGAAGTAACAGGTCACAGGAAATACATACGATGAAAGGAAATAAAGCTCATATCACCACCCATTAGAATATTTTCATAGAGACTTCAAAATCTTCTGCATTTATATTCAATTTAGATTCAAAAAATTTACAAATAGAGTTTGATACAACCAAAAGGGTGCTCTTTCACTTCTGCCAGCATTAATTCATTCAAGTAACCTAGTACTTATACAACTTGATCAAAGTAACTGAAACTAAAGCGTTTCAGCGTCCAAAACAATTTCAACTGATAGTTTCGGTATACGAAACGATTTACAATGATTGACAAAATAAAATGCTTCCAAAATTATGGGAAATTTCTCTGTCGGTTCGGTTTCTTTCATGCCATCTGTCTCGCTCTGGTCTTCTGTCGGATCTGCAAATATGATGACATTTGGGGATCATTGACTGGCTCCGACGATATTGCACTTTGTCTTACCTAGCCGCACGATTTCCTTCCATCGCGAATCAGAGGGGATTCCAAAATCCATCATCTCTTTAATCAAAATCTCCAAGTCAATGCACGTGGCATAGGACATAGTCGACATGCCGAATTTCACTATTTTGAACTTATTCAAAATTTTGAAGTCTGTAGCCAAATATTCTACTAGGCTTGGGCCTTTCAGGCTTTCTTCTATAGCTTCAAATTTAGAATGGTCCATTCTGCATTGCATAAGGAGAGTATTGTAATCTTCCTGATTGTATAATGAACCTCTTCCATTCCAAAACGGTGGGAGGCCTTTGATAAACAATTGTTCAAATGCATCTTTAAATTCCTGTATGCTGTGTTCCATTTGCATAGCTTTGTTTTGGACCGATCTGAGCAGGTTATGCTTGGTGATGATTTTCCTAGCTGAAATGTTCAATGCAGTCCTGTCTTTTACCCCGATAGTTTGAAGATCGACAGTTGGCACATAATTTAGCAAGTCAATATCATTTTGGGCCCATTCTGAGGGTTTCTTGGCTAACACTTCATTAACAACAACACACCTGCTCCAAGATATAGCAGCCACGCTGTTTTTTTCATTTACAAAATTTAGGTAAACCCTGAATTTAGCAGCTTCTGCAGCAATATCATCCCATATGACATGTTTGTATCCTTTCAATAATGTTTTTCCCTTTAGCCTGGTTTTCATTTTTCTCACTCTCTCTTGCAAATCCTGATTATCTTTGTGAAGTTGAGCCATCTTCTCATCTTTCACCTTCATCTCTTGTTTCAATTTTTCAATTTCTATTTTTTAACTTCGTTGAGACCTTTGATCTCCCCCATTTTGATGCTTACCTTGGACATAGCTTGGACCAACCCTTCAATGCTAGATCCATCCTATGTATTAGTAGGTACAATGACAACCACATCTGATGTTGTTGCATGTGCTTGTGACCAATTTTCTTTCTCTTTTTCCAACTCCAACACTTTAGATTTGTAATTGAGTTCCTCTTGTCTGGATGTCTCTTTCTCTTGTTCCAAAGTAGTCAGTTCTGCTGTTTGTGGATGATCCATGGGTGACATCTTCAACCTTTTCTTTAAGCTTTGGATCATCTTATCCTTTTCGTCTAGAGAATATTTCACCCCTTGAGGACCTTCAGACTCTAGCCTTTTGACCTGTGTTATCTAGGATTTTCTGGATGCCTTTTCCTATTTCAATTGTCCATCTAGTTTGAGTGCATGTGTTGTCAATATTGCGACCCTCAGACCCAAACTCAGATAATCAGAATATAGCATATCGTTGAAATTTATGTGGAACTTTACTTTGTCAGGGGCACGGATATTTTCATAGTGCATTTTGATCTCATATACCTTATCATCATCAACCAATGCTATGTTAAATGTTTTCTTTTCCACATCTCTGACTGAGAGTAAGGAAGATTTAAACTAGGAAGTATTTTCCACTTCAAGAAAAAGGTCTCTTATTTCATTGTTGGCCATACTTCCCTTCAGAACATACTGATTCATTAAATCTTCCTTGGACTGATAAATTTCCCTAGGTGTCCGGCTAAATATGTGTTTCATGTTGTTAAAAACCTTTGTGTTGCTTTCAGTTTGTGTCCTGTTCTCCATACCTGCTTCTTTGTTCTTGGCTACACCTTCTACCATTTCCATGCATGTTTTCTCCTTGGGTTCTTCTTCTTCTATGTTGACTATTTGAGAGGATGATGTGATTTTCATTTTCTTGAGAATATCTTGCTGGCTACTGGAGCCCAGGGCCTCTGAAATGCTCCTCTTATTGTAGACACTCAATTTAGGATCTTTGAGAATCAATCTAGGAGAAGGTTTCTATGCTGGGATTTGCTGGGAAGCTGGTTCCGTTTGTTTTGTTAGATCATGCTGCATAGTGACCTCCATATCTACACAGGTTTCTAGATTGGCCAACTTATCGAATCCTTCGACATGCTCATGTTCATAGGGACCTTGTCTGCTTGCCAATATCCTCTTTGATATGATCTGGTGCGGGTCATATCTTCTTCCTTGAAACTATGTGAACCCAAATTCACTGAGTTTGGATTGAATCTGAGGCAAACGAGACTTTTTTTTCACCACAAAGGGACCTACAATGAAAGAGAATTTTAGATTAGAAGCCTTGTGTGATTTAAAAATGTGCTCATTTTCTGAGATGATCCTCTGTCTTATGAACTCGAAAGCAAAGATTTCAGGGGTCAGAATGACTGGTAAAAGATGAGGTCCTTCCTCATAGTCATATACCCAAATCACCATGGACTGTATGAACAACATCCAATCACCTATCCTCCTCTCTGGATTTGGTTGTAAACAACTTTTCATCTCTTCTAGGACCCTTGGTAAGTCTGAACCGAAGATAAGACTATACACCTTGGACATAATCTTATTGATGAAGATACGCATGGTGATCCTTTTACATTCAGTTGAAATGAATGCAGTCTCGGGAAATTCAGTTTTGTTAGATTCTAGGAATACTCTCAGCAAATGGGTGTAATATCTGACATGTCTTAATGAATTGAAATTCACCAACTGTTGATGCATATTTTCAATAATGAATTTGTCAAAACTGACACAGACCGACTGACCAGAATCTAACATAAAGAAAGTCAACAAGAAACCTAACATGACTTCTACCACAAACTTGTCATTGTCCAGTCCTAAAATTTGACTTAATAGAGAAAAAGCCCACTGGACTTTGATGATCATGACACTTACACCGACAGGTAATGACAGACTCTCTGGATGGTGCTCGGGTTTGACAATGGTTTGCAGAAATCGGGTTTTTACTTCTGGTGGGCATTCTCTATAAATTGTGATCATTTTTTGTTCCTCGAAGGGCTCTGACACCGTGGATGAAGACTCTGGTATACTGAGGGTGTGTCAGAGTGATGGACTATCTATTTCACATAAAACCTCTGACCCTAATTTATTTAGAATGACTCTTTCTACTTGAGAATATCATTCTGCACACCAAATTACAAATTCATGGAAAGGAAAGACTACTTCTACTACGTAAGGGGTGATGGAGGCTTGACCCACTTCGAGGAAAGGTAGGTGGGTTCCAACATTGTCCAACAAATTTGATCTAGACACATAAATGGGCGAGACTGTTATCTCTATGTCGAAAATGTCGGAGTCTCTATCAATTAGGGCTTCTTCTTTGGAGGGGATGTCTTGCTCATTTACGGATAAGACAACAGGATTAGCGACCATGGCGAAAATACCTGTTAAGCGGCAAGAGAAACACAAATCTAGTCCAATTCTGAGCTTGAATTTCAAATGGATGCTTTGCGCCAAGTTCCTGAACGTTGGAATGTTTCAAGTTATCATAGAAGAATGCTGGGAGGTCCCCCTTTTATAGGTATCTATTTACATCGAGGGTTGGAGAAAACGGTTTTAGGCAAACGACTTTTCACCCCGATGTGCCTCTGAGGTCGCCATGCGTCCACGATTTAAACCACGACGGTTTTCCCTGACCCAACCTCGATTCATTAATCTTCATGCTACTCTAATCGCCGATATGAGTTTCATTCGTTGATCTGGGCTATTTTAAGATCTATAGTCCACATTTACCCAACAACTTCGGCATCGAGGGTTGGAGAAGATGGTTTTAGGTGAACCTCTTTTCGCCCCAATGTGTCTCAGAGGGCGCCACGCGTCCACAATTTAAACCATGACGATTTTCCTTGGCCCGCCCTCGATTGTTTAACCCTCGTGCAATTTCAATCCTCGATATGAATTTTTGCCGTTGATCCGAGCTGTGTTCAAGATCGACGGTTCGCCGAGTCTCACCCTTTATGCTTTTTCCATATTTGTCCATAAGCCACTAAATATAGCCTGGTCCTCTAAATTATCATATCTCCTTAGCGACACAACCTTTCGCTAAAAATCTGACACTTGGATACCATTTGGAAATTTTTATGGTGATAACGCATACAATTTACTAATTTTAAGTATGAGAGGGTTATCATTAGCCCCTATTGCATGTGATAGTACCCAGGAGGAGAAACATTTCCCAAGAAACCCATCAAGGAGCATGTGTCATGATAAATGGTATGTAGCGGGGTTTAACTTCATGAGTGGCATGCATAGTCATGTGAGGTTATGTAATATATTCAGTCACACGAGCGACTTTGTAATGAGGGAGCACTTATGCAATGTGTAAAATCGCCATTATAATCCCCAATTTGATTAATGCTTATGTAGATATAACATGTGGCTACGACCAAATGATGTAATATGCGAATTGTATTTCAATGTTTTAATAATAAAATGTGATGCCGACTCCTAAGGGGATATGGACAAGAGATGGGGGATGAATTAATCCACAAGATAGGGGAGGGTCTAGGATAATGGCCAAGAGGGGCCCAAGGGGGGAATTAGCCATGTTTATGGATTCAACTCATTTTCCTAAATCTGCTATTGTATATCAACCTTCCCATTTCTGATTGAGTGTTTCCAAAGCCAATAATTGAATACATGTAAGAGGGTGGGTGTGAGTGGTCACATCCCAAATTTATTGGGCACATGGGGGTTGAGTACAATCATCTTGGGAAAGAG
>SNQJ01S0038091.1:33020-60835 GCA_010110895.2 Picea sitchensis | reverse complement strand
CCGAGGCGCGAAACCCCGACGACGTTTAAACATGAGTTGGGGAAAACTTTACCCTTGTTACTGTTTTGAGTGAAAAGTTAAAACAACTTCGTTGTTTCGTGACTCGGGACGTGTGAACTGCATGAGCTATAGTATCCGATCTGTGAGATCCTGAAGTAGAATGAAAGAGGAAACATTTTACGACAGGTAGGACTTGTTTCGAGAGTGGAATAATCATCGCTGCTTGTGTGATCAAGCTTAAGAGATCATCGATATCTCAGAGGAAAATTGAAAACCGTTTTTAGATTTCAAGCATTAAGAATGAAACTTGTGAAGGGCTAGAAAAACAAGGGCGGCTCCAAGACATGGGATGGGAGCCTCCTCTATGTACAACATAACTATAACCGGGCCCTCCAGAGCTCAACCGACCATAACCCCTTTTAGGTGGGCGATAAAGTGTGGCTATATTTGCAGAAGGAGCACCTTGCTGGACCCCACCGCAAGCTTCGCCTACTTTGATATGGGCAATACACCATCACCAAGGTTGTAGGGGACAATGTCTTTGAGCTCAGTATTCCACCATTCCTCGGTCTACACTCAGTGTTCAATTTGGACCTCCTTCGGCCCTACTTTCCACCTCTACTGGGCACATCCGACATGGCAGAACAACTCACACCAACAGAGTTAAATCCAGACTGCATGGAACAAGCCACAACTGATCGGATTATGTACACAAAGATCAAGAACACCCACCAGAAGACGATCCAGCTATATCAAGTTGTCAAAGAAGGCCAACTCCTTCACCAGGGCAAGTGGCTCACTAGGGACCGAGTTCAGCAGAAGTTTCCTCATCTCATGGAGGAACTCAACGCAATGGGGACCATTTCTTCCTAAGGGGGGAGGAATGATCCAGGTCAATATTGGTGGCCACCGGCCTATTCCACTTGGACCCCCACCATTATTTCTTTCATTTTTTCAGTTTTCTTAATTGTAGCACAATTTACTATTTTTGGCAGTTTTTGGGGTCCTGAACTTTCAGAGTCGTTTTGAGGCCCTAAACGACGTTTTTTGGGCATCAAACGTTAGGCAATTATAAATTCGTTCCAGGCTTGATATTCACTATCAGCAGTGTAGTCCCGGGATAGATATTTCTAATAATGTATCATGTGCGTCAAACAGATATAGTATGCCAAAGTTACCACCCCGGGAAATTGATGTACCAATTTACCCCAACGGGGCCCATATTATGGTGTTTCATCTCCTAGGGTTAGTTTGTTGGATTTTTAGGGTTTCCATTGTTTCTCAATAATAATATATAGGCCTTTGAGCCTCATTGTGACACAGATTTCAGAGGCCTGTAGCCGCCACATCTCTTCTTAGAGATAAGCTACCAGTGCCCTAGCTAGTTTATTTCCATTCTATTTGTAAACAAATTTCAGTTCTTTCATATGAATGAAATGAAATGATATTTCCGCTGCATCTTTGTATTCATGGTTATTTTTCTATTCTGTTGCGTTCCTGCATAAATTCGGATTACTAAACTGGACATTTTGGCTAGCACAATGAAAGAAATGATGCAAAAAGTCATCATGGGAAATGAACTTGATGTTCAAAGGCATCCTATTCCATTGGTTACAAAGAAATAAAGGGTCATTATTCCCAAACACTTTGCAGCTCACCCTTGGTATCATGGATTGGAAAATGATCATTTCATGTATTCAATTCACAACATAGTCAAAGATGAAACTCCAATTCAACTTGTAGAAGAACAATCAACAGATACGATGTGTATGTTTGATGACATTTCCTTCATGGACGATCTACCTAAGTATGATAACTATGATGAGGATTACACCAAGGTGAATTCTTCAAAACCATTAGCAACATATTTTTGGGAGGAAGAAGATCAATTATAGATCAAATATGACAATCATCCTTTACACATCAATCATGACGACAATGAGGAAAATGCAACAAAACTCAGAGTAAGTGAAAGATTTATGCCTTTATGTTTCTATTCATTTCAAATTCTGAGAGAAAATTATAAACAAGTTGTCGATAGTAAAGATGAAGAATGTTTTGATCACTCAATTGAAGATGTCATTGATGATATGGAAGCCGTTCTAGACCTAGAATTGCAGCCCTTGAGCTACATTGATTTTCAAATTCTAGATGAAAGCTTAGAGCCTGAGAAAGAATATGAATTAATGCATTATAACTCTATACCATTAACCTTCAATTCATTTAAGTTTTTGAAGAATTTTTTTAATAATGTCATGGATGATAAGCACATAGAAGATCATGAACTTTCATTGGAACCAATGCGAAAAACATCTCAGTTCCTACAAGACCCAATAGCTAATATGTTGGATGACTTATGTTGTCAAAGTCATGGTTCATTGGTCAGTTACGAGCTTAAAAACAACTATGATCAAGACATGATTAGGCAATCAGTTGCATGGACTATTTCAGCAGGAGTCTCATTTCAATGTTCAGTAGAAAATTTGTAGCCATATCAGGAACTGTATAGTGATGTAAAAAGCATATGTGTCATACCCAATTATGACCATAAATTTGTTGAAAGTCAAGGAATAGGTCATGTCTTTCCTGATCCCATAGAAGACTACATGGAAGATTTTTTCAGCCTAAATGATCAATCATGTTTTTAGTAGTGGCCATTGCACTTTGTAGTTTTGACTCTGTGGACAAAAGGTCAAGTTGTCCTTTTGATTGCACTGAAAAGCAGTCAAGAAATCCACTTGTTTCAGCAACTACTTGACTGGCTTCATTGGCATTTTTGTATTAGTTGATTCAACATGATTTTCAGCAGTGTAGGGTAGGTAACAGTTTGAATAAGATTAGACATTTGAGCATCTTTTTCAGTAGTGTGCAAATAATTTCATCTCTTTTAGCATCCCTTTCAACAATTTTTCAATTTCAAATTTCAGTTTTAAGTTTGATGTGGTATCAATTGAAATATCAAAATAGGCACAAGTTGCAGATTAAAGTTTTGGGATCAACCCAATTGATAAATCACCGGTCTACATGTTCAGATTTGAGTGGTTCTTGTCACCTTTTGAAAGAGCTATCATCTGCAGGTGGAGCCTATGTTGGGGTCCTATGATCATAGGTAACTCGATTCTTCAGTTGTTTATTTGGCATTTCTCTCGTGATGAAGACATCTGGTTTGCTGGGCTCGGTTGATTTCACTTCTTCATTCATCCATTTCACCCGATCCTTCATCACCCTGCTGCACCCTCCATGCCCTCGCACTCCATTTATTCCCCCCCCCCGCCATTTTTGTGCCTACATGCATAAACAAACTTAGGATAAAAAACATTAGGTTAGTAATAAATGGTTAGTGGAATTTTTTAACACTAACTAGCATAATAATGTTAATTTAATTAAGTTAGTGTAGTTAGATTAATAAAACTACGTTAGGCTTGTTAATAATAAATTAATTAATAATTAGTAATTAGGTTAGTTTGATTAGGTTATCAATTAGGTTAGTATATTAGAATTAAATATTAATTAAAAAATTAAACAAAACACATAATATGAATTAAAAAACAATTAAAAAATAAAATATTAAAAACATATAAAAATACATATAACAAACAAAAACCATATAAAAAATAATAAAACAAATAAATTAAAAAACAATTAAAAAATAACACAAATAAAACAAAACTTAAAAATTAAAACAAAAATAAAATAAAAAAGCTAAATATTATAAAACGGAAAAACAAAACACGTAAAAATAAATAATTAAAAACTAATAAACAAAAAACATAAACTAAATAAAAACACGTAAAACATTAAGCATAAAACATTAATAAAACAAATGTTAAATAAAAATAAAACAAACTTTAATAAAATTAAAACAAAATATAATAAAAACAAAAACAAAAAACAAATAATAAATAAAAACAAAAAGCAAATCTCACTATGCACACATCCCAAAAATAAAATAAATCAACGTCCATAATTTACTCGGACCCCAAAACCATCCTAACTTTAACAAGGGGGGGTCCGAGTAAGTGGTTTACCAAAGGACATATGTCACCATATGGTGAACTCGGAAACCCCCCCCCCCCCCATAATACCACTTACCATCCCAGGGGGGTCCAAAAACCACTTCTTTCCCTCCAAAACCGTTTTCCCCAAAATAAAAACCACTTTTCGCCAATTTTACCAGTCCACTTCCAAGAGCATTTTTGGCCAAACCAAAAGGAATTTTGAGAAAACAAGATAGGTTTTTCTCCGTAACGAGCTGAAGAACTCAAAAATCTCTAATTTTTTTCATAGGTGTCATAAGTTGGAAGAATCAAAGCCATCTCTGAGCATCATTTTTTCAGGTTTCCAGCTTTCCCGATTTTGTCATGTTTTTGCGGGAGATGTTTCGGCGATATGTAGATGAATTTGGAAAAAACGAGGGCTTTTTCATTTAGGAAGGACTCATATACAATAACCTATTTCATTATTCACACACCTATCATATTATGGGAGATACAAATGTCTGAGTTGACACCTTTGTTTAGCAGTTCGACCCGTCTTTCATGACAAATAGTTCAAGATTTTCAGGGATTTGTTTATATTTTTTGTCGAGGTTGTTGAATTAGACCTCCTGAGCCTTGGGGAGAGTCTGATCTATATATTGTAATAATTCAGATGTACAATGGGCGATGAGTTGGGACCATGATTTAATTTTGCATCAGAGCTCAGAGAGCCGCCTTTTTTCAAAATTTCAGTAATACAGTTGAGACATTGAAAGGATTCTCGTGTCATTTATGTTAGTGAAGTGAATTTTGCCTTTGTTTATGTTTCTCCATTCTCTGTGATAATTTAATGTGTTTCCACTTTGAATTATTCATTTGAAGGCTGAAGGACATAATTTTTTTTGAAGTGCACTATGTTCCTGGCTTTGGATAATTTTTGTGTTTTCTGCTAGAGGATTAGTTCCAAAATTATTAGTTGCTCTGGTACAATATTCTCTCCTCAACTTTTCTTTCACATAATTCAATAATATCAAGAATCCATAATAGGTGCTTATCCTTCCATGTTGTGTTTTCTATATAACTAACCCTTGATTGAAATTGGCCTCTTTGAATCGATTGTCCAATGGTTTTTTCCCTTGTTGTTCCAACCAAGCCATTTAAAAAACCGACCTCTATATAGTAATAACTAGCCTAAAATTCCCATCAAACAAAGCTATATCATACAGAGAGAGCCCTCTTTGAGTCTTGGAGGGATATATCCAGGACTCCAAAGTGGTTTGATATTACCTCTGTGACTACCTCCTCAACCTTGGGAAAATTACAGAGTGCTAACACCTTCCACACTTCTTCTCCATAAACAATGGAAACAAGTCTTTCTTACCTTGGTCAAAATTCCTTTGGGAATTTTAGCTATTGTAGCCCAATAAATTGGGATGCTACTCAGAACTGATTTTATCAACACCAACCTGCCCCCCTTCGATAGACATCTATGAGACCACAAGGAAATTATACCTTGAATATTTCTTATAAGATATGCCCAGTCATAAAATGAGTAGGATTTTGGCTTCAGATCAAAACCTAAGTACTTAATCCCATCATCAATACTTTTCCTTTTGAAATTTCATAGATTCCACTAGTTGTATTGTCATGTATACTTCGAAGACATTGGTGAGAACCATTGATTTTAATTTTTTATTTCCATTCTTCATGCAAGGAAGAAGGATTCCAAGATGACATTCCATGCTTTTACCTCCTGAATTGAATCTGCACCAAATATGATTATGTTATCTACAAATAACAAGTGAGTTAGAAATACATACATGGACACATTTATTCATTTAACAATATTTATTCTATTATCTTGAATAATTATCCCACCAACTTCATCGACGACCAAAAAAAAGATGAAGGGAGAGAGAGGGAATCCTTTAATGAGCCCCCTAGTGTTGATTAAGGTTGGTTGTCATTGATGTCAACCCTTGAAGAAATCCCCGTGGCACAAGGTTTGGGTATTGGACCCAATATTGTTTGATGTAAAGATGACTCATTATTGTCTTGTCATGGTTGATAAGAAGTAAAAATGGATGAAATCCAAAGTGGCCCCCTTATGGTGAAAGCCATCACGGGAAGATGCTTTGCGGAGTGAGAGAACCCATGCTTATTTGAGGAATAATGAGATGAAGGACAATGAATTTGTGAGTGAGACTATCCTAGATGGATAGTGCTTGTCATTATGTTTCGGTGGTATGTGGAATGTCACATAACTCCTCATGGTTAGAGAGTTATGACCATATGAAGTTGAACAACCCTCATGAGTCTTATAGAGGTCCCCAAGAGTCACAGTGCTTTGCAAAAATAAATCATTTTAAATGAAGAATCCCTAAAATAAGGAAAGTGTAAGGCTACATGAAGATATAAATAAGAGACAAAGTTCACTCATAAAAACACACTTGTACATATTGTATATCTATTTTCTTGTGTAAATCTTCTTGTAAATACTTTTGGATACATCTGAAGTGAACGTCTGAGGTAGCACGAAGGGTTGATGGAGAAATTCTCGGATTCACAGAAAACCCTATTTTCTGAGGCATACGCGGGTTGTCTGTGTATAGGGTGCATATGTACACGGGCTGGCTGTGTACAAGGTGCGTATGTACGCGGGTTGGCTGTGTATAGGGTGAGTACATGTCAATAAAGCCATGAAACTTGAGAAGATGAAGGTGCAAAAGTTCTAGATTCTAAGATCAAGCTCCCAGGAAGGTATAGAGTGCTCAAATACATCAGATCCATCCATTGGTTCAAAAGGTATGTCTTATTTCTATGAATAGTTGGATTTTGATGTATGCATGAGGAATGTCAATGGAGATTTGAGGATTCTCCCTAGAGAGATTAGTGGCTACATGGGATCTTCTGTATAAGTCAGATCTATATAAATACAGTGCTGGTATATTTATCATTAATACTTCTTGTTGAGGCACATCTTGTATTTCTTGGCATATGGATAAGAGTTTTTATGGTACATGGTTGAGATATTGTATTTATTGATGTATTGAGAAGTCGAATATCAGAAAGGGATTGATGACTAAGATCATGTGAGGGATATTATACTTGTTCATGATTACACATACCTATATGGCACATGACTAGAGAGAGACATACTTGCCTTGAGTAGACTAGGCTATGTATGAGGATGCATGCACAGGGTACAGTTACATTTTGGATACAGTGACAGGTTACATATCTATGTGAAAGAATTTATAGAGGGTCATAAGTTTTCAAGTGAAAGGAAACCCTAGTTTCAGAAGGCACACACAAGATGCATAACAAATAGGGCGCGTACATACACAGGCTGCATCACTACAGGTCGCGTATCTGTTGTATTTTTGTGGATACATGTTCAGTTCAGGTACATATTGATTACAAGGTAGTTGTACAGATTGGATACAGGTCAGTGGCACAGGTTGATACAGTTGTACAACAATATATCTCACAGTGACAGGTTGATAGTGGTTCCATCATTATATTTCTACTTCAGGGTGGTTGGACATGGCAAGGAAAGGTGGTTGCAGCCACCTTCCGGTTGTAGCCACCTTCCGGTTGTAGCCAGAGAACATAGGGGGTTGTAGCCTCCTTTTGGTTGTAGCCAATTAATTGGGGAGTTGGAGCTTCCATCAGGTTGTAGCCTGAGAATCTAGGGGGGTGGAGCCTCCTTCCAGTTGAAACTGGAAAACAAAGGAAGTTGGTGCTTCCAATGAATGTAATTATTCAAGACATATAATAAAAATATGTTAAGCCCTCATATTGGCTCATTACCCCTTAATTGGGGCATATTACATTAGTAATGTTATTTTATTTATGTCGGCTTTATTCCATTAGTTGTAATTATACCTCCTAGTCTCCTATATATACCAAGGAGACATTTTCATTTGGAATCATCTTGTACTTGAACATTTAAGTGGGGTAGCGGAGGTTTCCCCTAGAAACCTTATTATCTGAAATTGTCTCTTTTTCAAGGCATTGAGTACTTGCTTTTTAAAGGGGTTTCTATGCTATATTGATATTTACGGTTCTTAACATATGGTATTAGAGCTCTCAAGGTCTTGGGGTTTATTTAACATTTGAGACCTTACAATTTTCAAAATATAACTTTTTTATAACATTTTGAAGGGAAAGGCTTGGAGGATATTTAGTAGATAGATCAAAGTACATTTGGTTAAAATTTTAACTCCCGAGGCCTTATACTTTTCGAGATACATCCTATACAAGATAGAGTTATGGAATCATCACGAGAGGCGAGGTCATTGCGAAATTTTCGCTATAAAACTTTTTAGTTTCAAGACCGACCTCCCAGGAGGATATTTGAATAAATTAGTAAGGTATCTAGGGTAAAATTTTTAGCTTCTGGGTCATGTAGAATTTATATACACCCAATGTAAGATAGGGTATTTGACTAGTCCTATTGATTAGTCTCAAGAAGGTGTTCAATTAAAACAATCATGGCTTCTTCCTAGAGTATCCAAATTGAGGTGGGACTAGTTGCATTGGATGGAGTAGACCCGGTGTTATTTAGTATTTCTGATACGAGGTTGCAAATTTTTATATCAATTGTACATTATAGGGCATGCTGCTACAAATGGAATCTCTTGGAAAGGCCAAAAATCTGAGTTGTGGGAATTTACTGTAAATTCCACATGGCACAGCCAATTTTGATCAGACCTATGGAATTGTAGAGAATAAATATGAGATAACTACAAAAAAATAAAGTTTCATAATACCGAGGAAGGACAAAAATTGGAGATACAACATAAGAAAGATTGTCAGAGAATCACCTCAAAATACAAAAGTTCAAAAGTGATACTTGTCCAACATGCCACCCAAAAGGGAACTTCTACACCAAATAAGCCTCGGACAATCCCTATGGACTCTTGATGAAGATTTGAATAATCGTGGGGACAAGTATTTACAAAGAAGATAGTAACAAAAGATATGAACTACAAGAGATGGAAGCTAAGTTGGAGCAAAGATGGATGGTTTAAAGGAGATCATGGAGTATGAAAATTTCTTAGCAGGAAGACACACGAGGTGAAATGCATCCCATGAAATTCATGATGAGGACACAAGGAGGTGAATCAATAATGGAGAAACTCCAACTTTGGGTTGAAGACCAGCTAGCGTTCCTAAGGTCGATATGAAAGAAGTTGATGGCAAGGAACCCGATCAAATGGATGCTGAGATGGAGCAATTCTTTGATCTACATAATGTGCCACATACAAAGGTACAAATTGTTTCTTTATATTTGAACCTAATGTTTGTATGGTATCGATGGCTTTGTTCTTGAAATCACTCGTCACTTAGAAAATTTTCATGGAAGAAATGATAGCACTATGAGGATACAAGGGAGCAATACCTTCTTTAGCCAATTGATAGGAAATCTCAAGCAAAAGGGGTTGAGTTACCAAGCATGAGAACTTCCAAAGATTGAATATAAGGTGGCGTATTCTAGATGAGCATGATTGATGTATTCATAGAGACTTTTAAATGATAACATTCAACATGAGGTTTCCTTTAGACCAAATCGTGGAGAATGCATTTAAGGTGGCAAAATGTTGAAAGTAAAAAATATGGCTATATGGCTACTAGAAGGCAATCTAACATCTGCTAGAGAACAATGCTCCTTCTTCTAAAACACCTCAACCACAAGGTTGACACCTCAACAATTGGAGGAAAGAAAATAAAAAAGGTTTATGTTTTAGGTAAATATCAGAATGCAGTAAGGGACATAAAGTGTGGTGAGAAGAAATTATTTTACATAGATTGTGAAGGGAAGAAGAGCGAGAACCTAAGAACCATCTCAAGATGAAAACATAGAAACATTTTTAGATGTCCGAGAAGAGTTGACTCCAGTATCATGTAATGCATTGTTTCGGAATTAACTCAGAACCCCCTCAAGATCGAAGGATACATCAAAGAGAATTAATAGTCCTAATTGATTCCGATAGTTACTCATGAATTTCATTCACTATAAATTAGCGAGGCTCTCAATTGCTTTGTATATCCGATTGTGAGTTCAAGTAATGATTGTAGATGGAGAACTATCAATTACTTTCGAGGAAAATGCAATAAGATCAATATTACTATGGGAATATGTGATGAATAGTCAATGATTTTGATACCCATGGGTGGATGCTGAGATGTTGTACTAGGAATCCCATGGTTACAATCATTAGGAACAATGGCACTAATTTTCAAAGAACTTTTCATGAAATTTTCATTGGAAGGAAAAGAAATTGAGTTAAGGGTATCCTTGGAAACCGGTAAGGTGATAGCTCTAATGACATGACAAAATTATTGAAAAGGGGCATCAAGGCATTATTGAAAACTATATACTAGATGTTCAAACAAATAAGTCATGTATTCCTCAAGATCTCAAGGATCATTAAGCATTCCAAAGTATTTGAGGAACAATTAAAGGTCTTCCACCCTCAATCATGATTCACCCCTGAATGGTGTTCCTCTAGCAGACCATCTGTGAGATGCCTTATGGCGAGAAGAGTGAAATTGAGTGCATGGTTGAAGAAATGTTAGAAGTGACATTATTAGACCTAGCCAAAGTTCTTACTCTACACCGATTGGTAATGGTATTCCAGAAGAATAGCTCATGGCATATGTGTCCAGGATTATGAGAGCTCAAAGATCACTAATGAATGGTTCCCATTCCGTCATTGTTGGTGTTAGATGAACTACATGTGGAGCAATCTATTTCACAAAGTGGATCTTCGTTCAAGGTATCCTTCAGTTAGAATGAAAGGAAGAAGATATCCCAAGCAATATTTCGAACTCATAGAAGGCCATATGAATTTTTTGGTCATGCCTATTGGCCATACAAATGCACCTTCAACATTCAAAGCATGATGAATTCGATTTTCAAACCCTTCCTTAGAAAAAATTTGTTAGTATTTTTTGTTGATATACTAATCTATAGCAAGTCTTGGGAGGATCGCACAATGTGAAATATGTTGACAAGGTGCTACAACTACTAAAGGAGAAACAACTATATGCCAAGTATTAAATGTTTCTTTGGAGTAGGAGGTAGAAATTTGGGTCATATTGTATCATGAAGGTGTCAAGGTAGACCCTAACAGATTGAGCCATGATGGAATGGCCAATTCCAAAACATTGAAAAGAATCTTAGAGAGTTTTTGGGTTTGGCCAGGGTTACTACCCTTGGTTGTTTGGTGGAAGATTAGCAGCACCTTTAACAGCACTAGCTAAGAGGATGCATTTTCATGGATTTCAGAGGTAACTAAATCTTTTGACAACTTAAAGAGGTGATGTGCAAAGGAAAATCTCTTGTCTTGACAACTCTAGACTTCACAAAAGCATTTATTGTGGAGTCTTGATGCCTCGAGAAATGGAGGTGGTGTTGTCCCCTAAATACGATAAGAAGGCCCGGCTTTTGAAATTCGACCTACTCAAGGGAAAGGACTTACACAAAACCCATTTATGAAAGGAAGGAAATGATGGCAATACTACATGAATTGAAGAAATGGCATCCTTACCTAATAGGTAGGCACTTCAAGGTAAAAATAGATCATGATGTAAATACTTCTTGGAACAAAAGTTATCTTTAAAGAACAACAAAATGGGTAACCAAGATATTGGGTTATGATTTTTGAAATCATATATAAAGGGGCTAGAAAAATGTTGTAAGCTGATGCTATCAAGAAAGGATGAAGATGTTGAAGCCTTTCTCTATGCTATCTAGATCATCCAACCTGATTGGATAATAGAAACAGGGATGAATGGAGAATGATGAAAAAGTGTGGACTCTTTCATTCAAGAGGTTCTGGCCGGGATTCCAGTGCAGTGGATACATTTACATGGAAAAATGATTCACTATGGTAAAAGATCACTTATATTTATGTAAGAACTCCCAACTCAAAACAAAATGTACTATTGGAATTGCACCTCTCCAATAGGAGGGCACTCGAGGATTTTAAAACCTACCATAGGGTCAGAAGGATTTTTTGGGGATGGCCTTAAAAGCGATGTTCAAGGTTTGTGTGAGAATGTTTGGTTTGCCAACAAAATGAGTGGAAACAATTAAGACCCTAGGTCTTTTACAACTATATCCATCCCAGTCAACATTGGGAGGTTTCCATGGATTTCATCCACCGGGTTACCGAAGTCACGAGGAAAGTCTCATCATGGTGATTGTTGATAGGCCCATTAAGTATGCACACTTTGTGCACTCTCTCATCCTTCAAAATCTGATGCAGTTTCCACCACATTCATGGAGCGGTTCAAAGCTGGGAAGCCCAAAGATTGTGTAAGTAGCCAGAGATCCCATCTTCACTAGACATTTTTACACATAATTATTTATTTTTCTTGTTTGGGTACTCAGGTGGCTCATAGCTCATCCTATCATCCTCAATCGATGGACAAAGCTAGAGATAGTGAACAAATGTATGAAGGATACCTTTGTTGCTTTGTCTATGATAAACAAACACAATGGTTCAAATGGTTACCCTTGGAAAAATGGTGGTATAACACTTTCTTTCATATTGCAACGAAAATGACACATTTATGGCACTTTATGGATTACACCCTCCTTCATCACTTCTTCTCTAAAATAAAATCTAAGGTTTAAGTAGTGGTAGATCACATCTAGAATCAACAATTTCTCCAAATCTTAAGGGACAAGCTGACCATGGCACATAATAGCATGAAACAACAAAGCGGAATCCAACATTGTAGTGAAAGAAGTTTTGAAGTAGGGGATTGGGATTGTTTTTAGGACTACAACCATACAAACGAGATGTCCCTCAAGCAAGCCAAGAGGATAATAAATTATCACCCAGAAGTACTATGGAGGCCTTATAAGGTGTTACCAGGTGGGAGGTACTATAGCATACAAATAGGAGTTGCCTGCATCTTCAAGTGCACCAGTTTTCCATGTTTCATGGCAAAAGAAGGTTATAGGCGACAAGATCCTAGTTCAAACTATATTCTTAGGAACATTAGGAAGGAAAAATCATATTGAACACGAATCCATCGACACCAAATTAGCCGGTGAGGAATAGTTCCATTTTAAATTATCTCATTAAATGGAGGCTTCGCAGCCGAATTCCATAGGAAGATGATCTTTTTATCTGAGAAGCATCGAGGAAGTTACTCAAAGCGTTGGACAACACTTGTCTGAAGGGGAGGGCATGTTAAGCCCTAAAATTGGCTCGTACCCATGGTGGGGCATATTACATTAGTAATGTTATTTTATTTGGCTTTATTCCATTAGTTGTAATTATACCTCCTAGTCTCCTATATATGCAAAGGAGACATTTTCATTCTGGAAGAATCATCTTGTACTTGAACATTTAAATTGGGGTAAAGGAGGTTGCCCCTCAAAGGGAAGCTTATTATCTGAAATTATCTCTTTTCAAAAGTTCAGCCTACTTTTTCTAAGGAGGTTTTCTATACTATGTGATATTTGGTTCTTAGCAGAAGCATTTTGTGGTTTTCTCGATTTGGGTTTCCATAAAACAGAGATTATGCTTGTTTATGTCTGTGATTGTTCATTTCTTATTGCTCATTATTGGATAATAATACTACATTGATATAACACTTGGATCAATTTGGATAGAAAGGATTATAATTGCACTATTCTTGATTCACCCCTCCTCTTAGTAATCCAAATTGGTATCGAGGCCGGGTTCCTTAATCCCGGTTTACTTGATTGAAAGGTAGATCATGGAGAGTACCAACTCATAACTATAAGAATGGAATACCTACAATTTGATGGACAAAGTATATGTTTTAGACATAAGGATGAGGAACATATATCTGAGAACACATTGAGGGATTTCAAGTTTGGAAATCAGTTGTAGATGGATACACAGCACCTGTAGTTCCACCAACAAATGAGAAAACAGTAGTAAAACTTGGTGAAAATAATTCCAAGACACCGGCCACTTTTTGAATGGTGATACGGTATTCGCAAAAGTTGCACGTAAAATCCGCTAAAGAGATTTGGGACAAGCTTGAAATATTTATGAAAGAGATACAAAATTCAAAGCAACAAAGCTTCAATTTCTGGAGAATTGAGTTCGAACAAGCGAAAATGAAGGGAAGATAGAAGATATCACAACCTACGCTATACGAGTCATTAAACGATTAGATACTGTCGTGGGATTGGGAGAAAGAAATTGAAGAATACATGGTGTTCAAAGATACTAAGATCTCTTCCTATGAGATTCAACCTAAGATGCTCCGGCCACTAGAAGAAAGATGGGATCTAGACTCAATAAGCATGGACAAAGTACATGGAATCTTCGCATATGAGATGAGAACTGGATAGAAAAATCTAGATGTAAAAGAAAAAACCTTCAAAGCACATCAAAGATCAAAGCAAAGAAAGGAACAAGAAGAATATAGCGACAATAGTGGCGTCTGGGAAGATGATGATGAAGTAGCCAACCGTCAAAGAAATTTGAACAAGGGAACCAACGGTAGGTATAGAGGTAGAAAGCTCACTTTAATTTGTTTAATTGTGATGGTGGTCATTTGCTAACAAATGTCCTCATAAAGAGAAAAGAGAAATGAAGGTTACTCAAAGGCAACACACATATAAAGGCAAAATAATACAAAGAAAGTTTTCAAGAAAATGCTATGCACCAAAGAAGACATCTAAACATCAGATGAAGATGAAGTCGGTGGCAATGAGGCAGGGAAAGAGTTATATTCATGGCGGTAAAAGACTCTGACAAAGACTAAAGAAGAAAGAATTATGAAAGAAATTTGAAGAGAATGTGAAGAAGTCAAAGAATAGAATTGAAGAAGCTGATTGTTATCAATAAGAATTAATGTGTACCATAGAAGTTATGAAGAAAACAAGAAAACAAGCTACAAATGAGAACTAGACAAGAAAAAGGACCTTTCGAGGCTAGGATGATCACAAAATTGAAGGTTGAAATAGAAAGAAGATAAAAGAATTGAAGAAGCACTCAAGAACAACTAGAAGAAAATGACAAGATCATTGAAAACTTGGAAGCAAAAGATTGTCACACTAAGAAAAGGATATTCAAAAGAAAAATATGAGAATAAGATCAAAAGTTATGGATGACATTGCTCAATGAGTCAAAAATCTCATCGACAAGTCAGGACTTGAATACAATTAGACAAAAAGAGGATCAATCTCCAAAAAAGGCAGAGGCAAATCCAAGAGCTATGCAGAAACAATAAAAGGGGATGGAAAGATATACAAGGAAGATTACAGGGACCTCCTCCACCGAGAAGATTGATTCCGGAATCAACTTAGACATATGAGCCTCAGAGAAGAAGAAGGATTCATAAAGAGTAACTCCTTTAAGAAGATCTCAACTCGGTATCAAACTATATTTTTATTTTATGTTATGCATGTAATAATTTTGGACATAAAGTTGTGAATGCGAGCTAACAATAGGAACAATAACAACTTGAAGTCATACACAAAGGGATTATTCAAGAAGACTTAGTGAAACAAAAGGAATAAGTTACAACAAGTTTGAATCTTTGAGCAGTGAAGTGGAATGTTACAAATGTAAAAATTTTGGACACATGGCCAAAGATTTCATATTGACAGAGTCCCTCCTAAAAGAACCTCAACGAGCCAACAAGGTCATAGACAAAGAATCTCATAAAAGCGACATGGATAAAAGAAACGAATCGGTATATCAATAGAAGAATGTGTGAGTAGCTCCATAAGATAAGCAGAAAGAAACACAGTTGGTATGTTGTGATTAGGTGTTCAAAGACACATGGTGATAAAGACAAAATTTCTTACATTATGAAAAGAAAAAAAATGGATGGAGTCTCCTTGAGAAATGATAATTCATCAAAATCATTGGAGAAGGCACATTACGGTAGGAACCAAAGAATGAAAAGGCTTTAAGAGAAATGTTCTCTTGGTATAAGATATAAACATAATCTTCCATAAAGTGCATGGTCAAATGTGTGACAAAGGTCATAAAGTTACTTCGATTCACAAAAGTGAGAGAAAAGAAAATAAGGTTCCCGGGGAAATTGAATTGATTACAAGCACCAAGAACTTCAAACAAGCATATATATGGTAGAGTGGAAATAAAAGTGTTGTCTAGGAAAGGAAGATGAAGGTTGGCTATAGCACAGAAGAATGAGTAACATGCAATTTGATAACATGTCAAATTTAGCAAAAGAAGCTGATCGAATACCCTAGATCCGAAACCAACAGCTTACTGGCACAAGCATTGTATGGAAGAAAACAAACACCATGTTCCAATTAAAGATATTCAACAACGAGATACTGAAATTTTGCTTGATCAGTTGGACAGGCTTCTAAAAAAAGAGCTTAAAAGATTGAGAGATACTTTATGTTATTAGTTATTGATTATACAAGAATGAGAGCGCGGTTTGCTTTCTCAGAACAAGTTAGAAACTTTTGAAAAGAAAATTCCAAGATCTACAAGGAAATTGGTTGAAATGAGATGGATTCAGAATCAAATGCTTGAGGTCAACCATGGAGGATATTTCACTAAAAGGAATTTATATGGACCTCTTATGCTTGATCATGGAATAAAAAAAGACAATTCTTGTTACTAAAAGACTCCTTGAAGAATGGAGTTGTTGAAAGAAAGAACAAAGGCAATTACATGAAATAGCCTTTCGAACAATGCTAATGGATTCAGAATTGATAGATACATTTTGGACACATGTAGTGCATACAACGATTCACATTCAAAACAAAGTAATGATTAGAAACAACAGCGATAAAATCCCTGAGCTATGGAAAGGAGAGACCAACAAATGTAGAACTTGAGTTTTGGAAGCAAATGCTACATCAAAAGAGAAGATGGAAGAATGGGAAACTTTGACTCTCATGTGGATAAAGAAATACTTGTTGGTTACTCAAGAAGTACAGGAAAACTACAATTGTTACAATCTAAGATTGAGCAACGAAAGTTGTGGAAAGAATCAGCAGTAACAATTGATGAAATAGGTGGGCACGAATCAAGAGAAAATAAATCCAATGGAACAAATTTTTGAAGAAAGAGAGATGAAAAAGAATAGAAGAGGGAAGAGAGGAATGGAAGGAAGGATATGGGCATAAGCAAAAGAGCAAGTTCAACAAGTATGCTCCCAAGGCACTTGATCAAGCAATTACAAAAGAATCATAGCCGGATCAATTATGAGAACAAAGATATAAGAAGGAGTTCAGACTGAAGAAAGGTATCCCTTTCTGAACTCAGCACATGCTCTGTCCCTAATTAGAGCCAGTTGTTTGAGAATCCTTGAGTTGATTTTTGAATGAGCCATGGATGAAAAATTTGGATCGACAAGAAAACAGCACTTAGAGGAATTAGTTCACGAGGACTCATAAGTGATAAACACATAATAAGGTTTTGAGATAGAATTGAATGAGATGGGCCCTGAGGAGACAGAAAGCTAGATTGAGTATGTAAAGGATATGCCTGGTCAGGAAAGGAATGTCACGACTTTAGAAGACATTTACCCAGTTACTTAAAATGGAAACAAATTGGTTTGCTTTTTTCTGTGCTCTAAAATGTTCCGAGAGTATATCACATGGACATAAAGTAGGTTTCTGAATAGAGAACTTGAGAAGTCTACGACAAACAGCAGAAGATTTCGTTTATTCAAAAAAGAGTTATGTGTGTGTAAATTAAAGAAACTATGGTCTAAAAAGCAGTCTGACATGGTACTTGGTGAATAGTATATACAACGGTAGGTTTAGAAAATTGTAAACAACAACCTCCATCAGGTACATTCTAAGTGTCTTTACAGCCAAAATTGAAGTTTATATTGATGATATTATTTTTCTAGTAGTAGGTGAGCCGAGGAGTTCAGCTTGAGAAATTTGCAAAAGATATACAAAGGTAGATTTGAAATGTAGTTACTTGGAGAACTATCCTTCTTTTCAGGACTTGGTACGTTACGAAACAACCAAGGAATTTTATTTTATATAGTAGTACCAATGAAGTACTAAAGAGGTTTGGAATGGAAGATTACAGAGTTATCCCTCATACAAACCAGGTTGTAAGTTGAGAGTGATGATAGTTCAGGTCCCCTACAGATCCAGAGGCAATACAGTGAGGTCAATGAGTTTGGAAACCTATTATGTGGGCAGCATCGAGACAGAGATGTAATCTGAGAAGTTGGATAGGTGCAGGCGTTTCAAGCAACACAAAGGAATCACATGTATTAAGCAGTAAAGAGGATTTTCAAATACCAGGGAACTAAAGAGTTTGGATTATGGTATCAAAAGGAAAATATCTATCACCATTTGCTACGAAATCTTTTGAGGATTGGGCATATTGTATTGATGACAGGCGGCTTGGGTGGAAGAAGCGAACCCGGGTGGTGAACGTAAGCAACAAAAGAAAAAATGTCAATATCTTTATCTAGATCAGAATATTGTCGTGACATTTGGGGTTTCTTTGGATGGAAACAAACTCGTGAGATGTCTGAGTTGATTATGATTGACCCGATGTGCGTTAAATACAAAGCCATGGGGTATCTTGAAGAACAGATGATGCACTCAAAGGAGGCTGAAAGCATTCAGATCAGTGTCGCTCTAGATGGGGTTAGAAACAAGGTGGAGACATCTTACCAAAACCATACGATTCTTTGAATAATCTTTGCCAAAGACTTGGGTTGCTGCTCAAAGTAGATACTTTTGAATACTTATCTTATATGTCTTAGATTTTACACGAGGAAGCACCATAGGAATGGTTGTTGGAGAACCTAGATGGAAAATAAGACATTTGTGACAAAGGGAGATGTTATCGGATCTTGGAAGACGAGGCAGGAGGGACACAAGGCATGGTTCTAGGAACAAATTTATGGAATCGGAGACGAGGCGCGGTTCTAGGGGAGCATAGGTGATATAATTCGATTATAACATCCAGTTGAACATCAATTCAAAGGGAATTGTTGATTGGGTTGGTTGGTATTGATGCTCAACCAATCCGATAGCACAAGGTTTAGATTATTGGACCCAAGATTTTTTGTTGTAAAGATGACTCATTATTGTCTTGTCATGGTTGATAAAGAAGTACCAAATGGATGAACCGAGAGTGATTTATATGGTGAAATCCATGGGAAGACGCTTTGCAGAGTGAGAAAAACCATACTTATTTGAGGAATAATGAGATTAAGGATATTGAATTTGTGAGTGAAACTATCCTAGATGGATAGTGCTTGTCATGCATTCACGGTGTTGGGTATGTGGAGCATACATAAATCCTCCACCGGTTAGAGAGTTTATGACCATACGGTTGAAGGCCTGGTGCTATAGAAGCTAAAGAGTTGGTGCTCTCAAACAAAAAAAAAAACAAAAAAAAAAAAAAAAAAAAAAAAAAAAAAAAAAAAAAAAAAAAAAATAAATAAAAAGGAATAAAAGGGACAAAAACACACTATTGTACATATTGTATATCTATTTCTTGTGTAAAGATTCTTGTAAATACTTGTGGATACATGAAGTGGTGAGCAGTAAGTAGCAGAGGTTGTGGAGAGGTGCTGGATTCTGAGAAGGCCTATTTTTAGAGACATATGTGTATATCATGTATAGAGTTGCGTATATGCGATGGGTTGGTTATTAGGGGTTTTGTAATATGTTATGGGGTTAGGCGTAGTATGGGGTAATTACCTTCATTTGATAAAAGCCATGAGAATTTGACTGGTGAGGTGGGACCTGATTATGAGATCAAGCTACAGGAAGGTCTAGGTGTTGGTCTATCAGGTCATGGTGGGACAAAGGTATGTCTGCTGCCGAATGGTTGGATTTTGATGTATGCATGAAATGGCAATGGAGATTTGAGGATTCTCCTATAACCCCAGTTAATTGGCTACATGGGATCTTCTTCATAAGTTAGATCTACTGAAATGCAGTGTTGGTATATTTATCATTGATACTTCTTGTTGAGGCAGATCTTGTATTTCTAGGCATATGAATAATGGTTAGTTGTACATGGTTGAGATCTTTTATTTTTGAAGTGGTTTATGTATTGATACATTGAATATCATAAAGGTTTTAATGTCTAGTTCAAGTGAGAGTTTTTATACGTGTTCATGATTACACATGCCTATATGGCACATGACTAGAAACATACTTTCCGGTGAAGTGTGTGAGGATCGTGCCACGAGGAGGTATAGTTCTGGAACTGAATGGTGGCGGGTTGGGATATGTGAGAAAGAAAGAAGTTCTGAGAGGGTCATAAGTTTTCAAGTAAAAATAAACCCTAGTTCTAGAAGGCATATCACAGGAACGCAGCTAGATGGAGACGCGATACATACCTGGTACATCACTACAAGTGGGTATCTGGTGGCCACTTTTGTGGATACATGTTGAGTTCAAATTGATTGATTCTGAGGGGAAGTTGTCTGATTGGATGGGAATTGATGTACAAGTTGATATAGTTGTACAACAATATATCTCCCAGTGATGCATTCTAGCGTGGCAGAACTGCGGTGGACCATCATTATACTTCTACTTCAAAGGCGGTTAGACCCGAGGAAAGGATAGTTGGTTGTAACCACCTTTCGATTGTATTCGGAGAACAAAGGGGTTTTTAGCCTCATACGGTTGTAGCGGAAATTGGAGTTGGAGCTTCCACAAGGGTTTGTAACGAGAATAGAGTTTGGAGCCTCTTCCGGTTGCCATTTGGAAAACAAGGAAGTTAATTTGGCTGTTGGTAGCATTGTTCAGACATATAAGGAAAAATCATTGTATGTGGTTTTCTCGATTTGGGTTTCCACAGTAAAACAACAGTTATTGTACTTTGTATGTGTGTGATTGTTAATTTCTTATTTCTCATTATTGAATAATAATACTACATTGATATAACACTTGGATCAATTTGGATAAAAGGTTACCATTCACTAATGCTGATTCCCACCCAACACCCCAATTAATCCAACACCTAGATGGTCCGAGAAAAGAGAGGAGGGTGGCCATTCATGAAGCTGCAAGAGAGGAGGACTCAATGCACCCCATTGTCCAGTTAAAGGTAATGAGATTGATCCCCATATGAATAAGGTCAGGAATAGTTGTGAAAGAATTGTGTGTAGCCATATCCCTATTTTAATCAGATGGACTTAGTTTTTAAATGCCATTTGGTTTCCTCATAGGCCAAGAGCTCCTTCATTTTCTGCATCAAATTGCTGAGCATAATTATTTTCTCTTCTACTAAATGGTCTGTTCTTCCTTCAATCAAAATTTCACTCAACCGAGATTCTATTTGGTGCATTTTCCCATAACCTTTATCATTGAATTCCTTATCCCATTTTTCGGTAGCTTGAGTCACTTTTGAAATGTTTAAGGAAAATTGGCACATAAAAGAGAAGCCAAAAATCTTTAACTAGTGGGGTCCAAAGGTCCTTAATTAGGCACTTGTAGTCTTCCTCACCTAGCCAAGCATGGTTCAATTTCAAAGGAGATGGAGGGAGAGAGTCATTATCTATTTCCAATATGATAAGCACGTGGTTCAAAATATCTCTAGCCATAACCTTTGAATTTATCCTCCAATTCAAAAAGAATACATTTTCTGACAATAAAACTTATCAAGTCTTTTTTCCACTACTCCCATGACCCACCAATAAAAGTGACTTTAATGTTTTGGGAGATTTTGGAGGGATTTATATCAATCAACTTGTTCTTTTCTATCTAGTTTATAAAGAGGCACTATTTCTAGTCCTGTAAGATTTCTTTGCTATATTTAATGATATGGTAAAATTCAAATCTCCACCTAGAATTACGTTTGAGGACACTACAGGATAGTGCAGAAGGATTCGCTAGAATAGGGGTCCATAGACATTGATTGTAGGAGAATTTCAGCATTGATCCTATAAATCCAACAACCATACTTTCCCAGAAAGGGATTCTTTCTGAATAGGGTCCATAGACATTGATTAGCCTGGGAGAGAAATTCAACATTCGATCCTATAAATCAACAACAATAATTGAAGGGATTGTCTCTACTTGCACATATTTTATTTTTGGACTCAAAGCATAAATGAGTCCCCTTGCGAAACCCATAGAGTCAATTGCACAAAAAGACCATTCCCAAAGAAAACTACTAAAAACTTCCTTTTCTTTTACAACACTGCATATTTTGTTTTGTACCATAATAATATCCAGTTTACTTACCAAGACCAACCTTTTGAGGGGTTGAATCTTTGGAGCACCCCGTACTACAATAGAATTAAATGAGATAACTTTCATTTTTGAACTTGTTCCTAGGCTTTACCCGCTCTAAGGGTCCAATCAATGTCCGCTTTAATCTACAACGATTAATGATTTCGCGTCATTCATACGGTATATTCCTGCTTCTTTGGTCGGCATATGAATTCATACGGTATATTCTCGCTTCTTTGGTCTCCATACAAATCTATGTAAGCATTTTCTTTGCATTGATGGATTAAATCTTTAGAGATAAACATGATAGAAAATCTAAAAAATGGTTATCACAACACCCACAGATTCTCTATACCTTCTTGGCTTTCAAAAATGTCCAATTCCTCTTCCAGATTGCATGATCCTACAGGGAAAAGATTATCCCATTCTAAATGTAACTCCATGTCTGACTCGTCTCCTCCAACGTTGCATGATCCTATAGGGAAAATATTATCCCATTCTGAATGTAACTCCATGTCTGGCTTGTCTCCTCCAATGACTGATATTCCATTGTTTTTTGTTTTTTTTTTCTGCAAGAGACTCTGACAATAATAAATCAACTTCCAAATATGTTTCATGAAATACCTCAAACGGTTCAATGGGCTCAATATTATTGCACAGTGGAATATTATTCAGACCATTGTTAATCCCTTGGTTTCCAGCCATTGTATGTTCTTGAAAATTTTGCAGAAATGTGAAAGTACCGAGCTCAGCAGGTGGACGAATGTCATAAGTAAGTTGTGCCCACTATGACGATCCATCGTGTTAGCGATAAAAAATGCACTGGTATTTTTGAAAGAATGATGCCTAATATTGTAGGGAACATTTGACTAGCTTCCTGGGCTCCAAATGCAGATTTGAAAGCACCATTGGAAATCTTAGGATTTGTAGATGTCGATCGACTATTCAAGCATGCAAAACGAACTCTCCATGACTGAGAAATTTGATTATAAAAAAAATCTACGCTTTCACCAGCTAACCCGTCTTGGATTTTGCTAGTTAGCTGGTGAAAGCTCCACCTTTCACCAGCTAAGGAGCAGATTTTCGGGTAAATTAGCTGGTGAAAGCCTGTCACGACCAGAATAACTGAATTTTTGCCCAGATCGGGATTTTTTGAGTTTGAATGGTTTGAAACCACTTCAAATGGACAGGTATTGAATTATCAAGTCTAATTCAAAGGCTAGTTTTGAGGGATAAGGTCAAAAAGAGTTTTTTCAACTACATTTGGCATCTTTTTCAAAGGAAAAATATCAGGGTTTTTGTACACTTCACCAAATTCAAATTTTATCTTTGGAGGACCAAATCAAACAGCCTTGGGAGGCTAAAACTGCACTTCATCAACAATCTACTACTCTTAGATATGGATTGACCTCATCTTGAGGATCTCTTCCTAGTTTTTTGTAAATATAGTTTACTTTCTATTTTTAGAATATCAGATCCATTGTTTTAGGATCTGAGAACTGTGATGTAAAGCTATAAAGCTATAGACTTAAGACAGACACAGGGTTCAATCCTGGATACACTTTGGCTATGTACTTTGACTCTTTTTTGTTATAAGAATCACAGTCTCCTTTGGTTACTACATATCAGTCCTGCTCACATATTTCACTACTCTGTATTTAATTCTATTCAGTTTAGTTATTCAGATCTGTTATCTTCTGATATAGCTCATGGATATGAATTAGATCTTTCTTTACCTTCTTGTATGACCATGTATCATTGTACTTGGTTATCTTGAATGTTATTCTTCACATATTGATTATCTACTGTAACTGATATTTGGTCTCTCAAAGAAATGGTTTATTTAGATGCATAACAAGATGTCCTTTTAATAGCCTTCTCAGTTATCCCATTTGTTCCACACATACTTTGATTATTAAAATTCTTAAGTTACCAAGCATTCTTAGCCTACAACCCTAAGAAGTTTCTTGGAGAGATAACACATCGTAAGGAAGTTGTGCCCACTATGTCGATCCATTGCAGGGAAGTTATGCCCAGGTTCCCAGCTGTTCCCCATGGTCTCTCTGAAATGTGTTTTAGGTTCCTCCTATAATTGTCATTGGCTTGCAATAACTATTTGAAGAAGCTGGTGCATGCAATGTCCATTGATCACATGAACTCCTACAAGGAGGAGAAGCAATAAAAATTTTGGGAGGGCATGGCCTCTTAGACGGAGGAGAAGCAATAAAAATGTTGGGAGGGCATGGCCTCTTAGACGATATACTATCTCTTGAAGGTGGGTGTAAGGAAGTGTTATACAAATTTTCACCCAGAGTGAATTATTTTCCACACCTGTTACAAAAATATCTTGGATGCATCTTCTTAGCACGACCCTTGTTGTTCATATACCTAAACCTCCATTATTCCCAAGACTTGCATCTGGGACATATGGCCTTCATTTGCCTAAAAATCTTCTCCTCCATGTCCATGTTGCATTATTATTGAAACAAAATTAACACGTTATGAAAGATGTAAAAGTATTATGTGCAGAGATGAACCAAAGATGTAAAAGTATTATGTGCAGAGATGAACCAGTAACCCATTATAAACCAGTAGGCAGAAATGTGAAAGGACCGAGCTCATATAATGTGAAAGGACCAAGCTCATATACTGTGCACATACCAAACTTTTATATTTAGCAACATTTTGAAATCGCAATTCCATGGTATGTGCAAACAACACAAGCAAACAATTTATACACCAAACCATCTTGATCCTCCATTTGTCAAAGCTTGGCAATGTGTTATGCATTCATTATGGAATTTATAAGGTAGCACCATTTAACATGTTTTTGCAATGACATCCTCAAGGAAGCAACATTAGCATCTATAGTGTGGTTGAGAGATTTTCAATGAACCTTCTTTTAGAAGCACTAGATAGCCATAATACTTTTCCCTTTCTACCTCTCTTAAGACCCTTGTAGCTTCCACTACCCAATATACTTGAGGGAAATTATCTAATATTTTAAAGTACAAGGCTAGAATGTATGAATATTATAGGATGTGGTTAAATAGGAATGGGGTGAGAGACTTACAAATTTTGAAATAAGATCTCATGACCTTGTCTATTCACCCTAGAGTTGATGAACACCCTCTTGTGACAAAGAAGCATGCTTTCATGGATTGGTGAACATACCAACCATTTAACCATTTATGGGCAATTGGATGCATAGGTTCTTTATGGTTTCTAAAAAACCTCCTTGCAATAACATGGAGGTGCTAGTGTATTTTCTCAAGAAAAATATGGGTCGAATGTTTTTTAGGTCTCCATGTCAAGTACTTTGATATTGGTGAATTACAAGGTGTAGGATGTGGGTATATGCAAGATCAACAATATGTTATGCATAAACTAATTATAGGGTTGTGCCCTCCTAGGTGGATCACGATTAACCCCCTAGCTATTATCCTTGGATTTTATACAAGATCCATGAGACCCAAATATTTATTTCCACCATGACCCATAGTTTACTTTTGCACAACACATTTGTCACTCTATCTCCATAGGAGGTATCTTCAAATAATATGTGTAGTAAGAATTTGTAGATAAATATATGTATTTGCTACAATGTGTAACCTAACAATGGAGAAACAGGGGTTGGGCATTCAAGCCATTAAATTGAGTCTAGTTAGATGGGGTCATCTAGACAAATTAGGAATTTCAATCATACTTCATGTGATACTGATCCATGCTCAAGTTGTAGGTGGACTTGCTATAGCTAGATGGAGTCTTTTGTATAGGAAATTTTCATTGATGAGGTTAGTATGAGATCATGTAACTAATTAGTTATATATTTAATTACAAATGACAAGTGTTCTATGTAGTTGATTGTTATTTTTCTGAATTATCTAATTATTTGGCCGATGTATATTTTCTACAATCTGATACTCATGCATCGCCTTGGTATGAATTAATCACTTATGTCACTCATGCGATAGTTGTAGTGGATTTCTCTATGGGGATACCTCACATGCAAGTATTTTGGATCTATAATTTTGTTTAAGTATGGTATTTTAGAGATTTATGTTTCTTTTCATTGTTTTAACAATATCAATTTCGATAACATTATTAATTTTTTCAATGACATATGGACTATTTTTATGACATTGTACTTTTTACATAACCTATATCATCCCTAAGAAAATGTCATACTAATACTTGGATAAGTGAGCCACCCTTGATGCTTACTAATAGTTACCACCCATCTAGCAGTTATAGTTGATATAATAATATCTCTAGTTTTTTTTTTTGATACTAGTAACAATGGCCACCCCTCACATATATGATTAGTTAAACATTAATATGTGTTGGAATTTATGATCATTTTTGTCTTTACTATGTCATCAATATAAAGGTGACAAAATGTGATAAAGCAAAAGGTACCTTCAACCCTATATTACTAGTATGTAGTAGTATCATTCACTTTCTATAACTAATTTTCCTATTTTTCTATAGTGACTTCCAAGGAAATCCATCATAAACTCATCTAAAATTGATATCCTTTATTGGTGAAACTAAAAAAGGTAGGGAATACTTTCATAGACTATACTTTTCAGAAGCATCAAAAGCCTAGGTCTAATTAGCATACATAAAAGGTTGAATTATATGTATTAAATGGATCAATGGAGGGTAGATACAAGCATAGAGGTCAAGAAAGGGATTAAGAAGTACCAACCTTATTGATGATTTCAGAATTATTTTTCTTCTCTAGGTAACACAATGGCTTGAAAGAAAGTTTTTCATCATGATTGGACACACAAAAAAATTCCAAGTCCTTTTAAAAACCCTTTCCTTCAAACTATTATGAATCTTAAAATTTGAAACTCACATTGCCCTTGAATGTTTTTTCCCCTTACATGTGCATGCATAGTAAAACCAAATCTATTCATATTCACCAATTCTCTTGCTCAATGTGCATGCATAGTAGAACCAAGTTTATTCATATTTCACAATTTTCTTTCCCAAGAATAAGCAAGTTTCAAAATTGGTTACTATATAATTTTTCATTATGTTTATGGGATTTAACTACATTATGGGTTTATAGATTGACCACTCTAAACATATATTGTAGTTACAACAACTATGAAATATTACATCAATTTAGTGGATATTTTCCTATAGTATCATGAAAGATGTTGCACATGTGAAATAAATTATAGGTTAAACATCATAAAATTGAGGAAAACATTATAAGATAATATGTATGTTTTCTTTGTCTCAAATTTGAATTTTCACATCCTTAAATCTCACAATGTAGTCTTCAATGCAATCAAATCCATAGGTCAATTGATTAAGTTCCCTATTGATTTGCACCATAGGTTTATCATTGAGACAATACATGTGTCATATCTATCTAGATGTGAAAGAGAATATGGTATTCAATAGCCATTCTAATAATCCTTTGAGCTTCCTTATCCCTAATTAAAACCTTCAAAATTGTATGGTCATTCAAGGAAAATATTATCTAATTCAAGATATAAATACATGTGTTCTCCAAAAATATTAGTGTTGGTACCTACAATCTCCTCATCTTGTAGCTCTTCTCCTCTAGTGACCGATATTCCATTTGTGGATTTTTCTACAAGATATTATGACAACAAAAAATCAACATCTGAATCTATTTCTAGTATAATATCTCA
>SNQJ01S0038090.1:25006-53542 GCA_010110895.2 Picea sitchensis | reverse complement strand
GAAAAAAGTATAGGCAAAAAGGTGCATTGTGTGGTCCTAACAGTAGTCACCTTCCGATTGTAGCCGGAGAACATAGGGGGTTGCAGCCTCCTTTTGGTTGTAGCCAGAGAATTGGGGAGTTGGAGCTTCCCTCAGGTAGTAGCCTGAAAAACTAGGGGGTTGGAGCCTCCTTCTAGTTGTAGCTGGAAAACAAAGGAAGTTGGTGCTTCCAATGAATGTAATTCTTCAAGACATATAAGAAAAATCATTCAATGGTTTTCTCCCACTTTGGGTTTCCACGTAAAAACACTGGTGTATTGTGTATGTGTGTGATTGCTCATTTGTTCATTGTTTATTTACTCTGTAGCTATTGGATGATAATGCTAAATTGATATAACACTTTCATTTTTGGTGAAAAAGGATTAAATTTCTCTATTATTGATTCACTCCCCCTCTCAATAATCCAACAATGACATAAAACACGACATGATGGCCCTGCAATGCCACAACTACACAAATTTTTAGAGGTGATAACTTTTTTATGAGCAAGAAATCAAGACAAAAAAATAATTTTTGGAAGACTATCATTGTTCCAAATGGGTAAAGGATCAATTTTTCCAGCAAGTAATGGTATCCCTTTTTCACCATATATACAGTTCCTTTCCATACGCGCTCATCGACCTGCCTTCGATTATAGGAAGCATAACCCTGTAGGGAGGTCAACAATTTGTTATATATAGAATCCAAAGGGGCCATCAAGTTTAATGTTTTCCATCCTATCCATTCCTGAGTAGAATATTCCAATTGGATATGTCAAACAATGTAAATATTCCTGCATCTCTCATCCAAAATCGCAAAGGAGATAAAGTTTGTCACTTATATAGGGAGTCATTGGACATGATTTTATCCTCCCAGATTTGGATTCTCCTTCTATTACCAGGGATACATGTCAAAAATTCACAAAAGGAAGACTTTATGGAAAGCAACAATATGAATATAGCAGATCCTGAAGAAGTCTTTTGTGGATTATCTAAGCAGTGAATCCTTGAACTTGTGAAATATTTACTTTCCAGATCTTTTTCCACCATGTTGTATAACTAGTTACTAATATCCAAAGTAAATTCCCCCCCATCACCTTATTCATTAGTTCAGGATTTCTTATACCTAATCCACCCTTATTTTTCGGATTTATAATTTGATTCCAAATCACTAAATAGAACTTTTATTGATTACCTTTGCCCCCTCTCCATAAAAATTCTCTTAACTTTTTTTAAAGTAAACCAGAGATCCGTTTGGGAGCAAGCAAAGAAAAATATTGATAAATTGGTAATGCAGACAATATAGATTTTATAAGTGTGACTCTACCGGTTGGTTTTAACCATTAAGTGCCCCAATGAGTGAATTTCTAATTTATTTTCTCAACCTCAAGCATCCATTCTTGAGTAGAGGAGTTTTTCAAGGAAATTGGAATGCCCAAATAATGAAAAGAGGCCCAATTTTCATTAATAGGAAAGTGAAAAATTATTGAAATAGTGCTCGACACTTGATGGGAAGTGTTCCAGCCCATTATTTGACATTTTATGTGATTGAAAACACCCCCTTAGGCTTCAATAAGGGATTCCAAAACCTTTTTAAACTGTGTTTCTATAATCACTGATGCACCTCCCAAAACAAGAGTATCATCAACAAATTGGGATCGGTTAATATTTTTAACACCTCTTGCTATTTGGAGACTTGGGATATCTCCAACGAGCCTTTCACTTTCTATTTTTTTGTTTAGAGATTGAACCATTATGATAGATAGGAGAGGAGAAAGAGGGAAACCTTGGCAAAGACCTCTGCTAAGTTGAAGAATTTAGTTGGCCTTCCATTCACCAATGGGGTTATACAAGGGTTGTTAATGCAATCTGAGACCCACTTTATGAACTAAGGTTTGAACCCAAATATCTCTAAGACCTTAAATAAAAAGGCATGTCAAACACAGACAAAAGTGTTCTCCATATCCAATTTAATTACCATACATTTTCCTTTCTCCTTAACGCTTGATTGGACCACTTCCTCTACTAGCACAATGTTGTCCATGATTTTCCTATCTTGCATGAAACCTCCTTGATTGGGAGATATTATTTTAGGAATAATTTTTTTTAAATGGGAGGCTATGATCTTTGTTATAATTTTATACGAAGAGTTACACAAAGAGATGGGTATAAATCTTGCAAAAGAGATAGGGTTAGCTTCTTTGGGTACTTGGGTCAGGAAAGAATATTTTGTGTTTCGACCCAATATTAAGGTTTGGTAAGAGTATTGCAGCATGTGAAGGAGTTAATGTTTGATTACTTCCCAGAAATACATATAAAAAGAGATTGAAAAACCATCCAACCCCTGGGATTTTTTCGGGCCATGACTCCATATTGTAGCAAACATATTATCTTTTGAAATCGATTGGGTGAGGGATAGATTCTCCTCATTTGAGATATAAAAGGGGATATGCTCAAGAATAGACTCCAGATTGGAGCAATCAGCCTCATTATGCTCATAAAAGAGGTCAACAAAGTGATTTTTAGCAGCAGATTTGATACTAGAGAAATAAAAAAGCATAGTTCCATATTCAAGATTGATGCAAGAGATATTAATTATTGATTGCCTATATTTGTCCTAGTTGTGAAAAAAAATTATTTTTGTCCCCCACCTTGAGCCAAAGACTACAAGATTTTAGCCTCCACAATTCTTCTTCTTTTTTAACAACCCTTAGGTACATGATTTGCATATTTAATTTAAATCTTTGGACCTGGGCCGTAATATCTTTTTTCTCATTATCCTTCTGAATATTGTCTAACTTGGCTTTGAGATATTTTTTCTCTTTGTCTGGATAAATATAATAGGATTTAGCCCACTAGTTAAGAGCTTGCTTCACCAACCAATTTTTTTTCTCCCAAATATAGACTCGAGTACCAGGTACCCAACTTTTTCAAACTGAAACAATCAAAGAGATCACTTTGAGATGTGAGAGCCAAAGAGGATTGAAACAGAAGGGAAGGGGACCATAATCAGGGGGATCATGAATTTGTAAGGAAATGGGCTTGTGGTCTGAGATTAGGGAGGGAAGTATTTAATATTTCATTAAGGAATTTGATGAGAGAAAGTTGATATGAATTAGAAAATGATCCAACCAATCAATAATATTCCCAAGACCTAGTCTCATAATATTCCAAGTGTACCTTCCTTTTGGGGTTTGAGATCCAAAATATCCCATTCCTCCATAAGATCTTTCAAAATCTCCTGAAAAGGGTCTCTCCCAAAAAAAACTCCTTTTTTCTCCAATTTGCTTCGAACAACATTGAAATCCCCAGCAAGAATAAACCCTTCTACAGGCTCAGAATCTTTCAAATCTTGCAAAGATCTCCAACACTCAAATTTCTCAATAGAGTTAATTGGCATATAAACATTAACAATAGAAATAAATTTATTTTCCCAAATAGATATGAATTTGGTTAAAATCCAATGTTGAGTATTCATGTATTCTAAGTTTACCCCAGAACTATTCCATAGTGTACACAAACCTCTAGAGGTGTCTCTGTAATCAACGACCACTTCCTCACTTAATTTTGATAATCCTTTTGTTGGTTTTAATAACGTCTTTCATGCACATTTTGGTCTCCTGAATCAGGAGTAATTGGGGCCTTTCTAATCTTCTCGAATCCCTGATAGCCAGTAGCTTGGGTTCGCTACCTAAACCCCTGCAATTCTAGGAGACCAATTTCATTATTTAGGAGGGTTAAAGAGAGAACCTCCTTTATTTGCTACATTTTTTCCTGGAGTTTTTGAATTTTTTGAACCGCCCATCATATTAGGGATTGTATGTTGAGATCCCAAGATAATGTATTTTCTATCTTACTCTTCTTACATTGTTTTTGAAGATCTCCTCTCAAAGCATCTAATATATATTTCCTCATGTGTCATGTCCTTAGTCTCCTCTTCCCTAATGCTTTCATTTTCTGAACTATATTTAGCTTCTGAGAATGTTATTTTTGCATATTTAAATGCCTCGATCTCTTTATATCTTGAATCTGGGAAAGAAAAACTAGGCTTTTCGGGGATATCAAAAATTACCCTTTTATCTACTCGTTGTTTGATAAACCCTTCACTCCTTGCAAGGGAACCTACTAGAAATTGGACTAAAGTTTTATCCTCATTTGACTTGTTCTCCACAATGTCAGTCTAACCATATTCAATTTGAGACAATGATTCAAAGTTGATTTTGGAAACAAAACCTTCAACCATGCAAGTGCCAATATAATACCTTGATGATGAGGAAGGGGGAATTGTCCCATTGGTTGTATTTCCATGAAAATTAGGAGCATGAGAGGGGGTGGGGGAATATGGGTTATTTGAGCCATTCAGGGATCCAACCATGTATGGATTATTTGAGCCAAAGTTCCCAAATTTTTGAGAAACTTCGTGCCATTGTTCTTCCTTGTTTCTTCTTGCAGGGTTTTTTGAATCCTCCTTTTTGCAGTTCTTAGCAAAGTGGCCATATTCATGGCACATTTTACACTTAAAGGGTAATTGATCATATTCTAACTATTGGGCATCCTGTCAGTTTTTCGAGGATATGAAGATAGCTTAAGGAATATCCTTTCCTAGATCCACTTCCACACATATTATCACACAAGAGAAAATATTGTATTTTAGCTCTGCCATATCGATATATTTTTTGATGGAGTTTATGATGCCTCTCAAGGCATCATTATTCCAACAGTGGAGAGGAAGATATGGAAAACATACCCAGACCGGTATAGATGATAGCACAGCATTTTATGGATTTAAATCTAAAGTCCATTGGTTGAGGTACATTCCTCTGGAACCTAAAAAATATGGCCCACTCTGAAAAATCAAATCTCGATATTCTTTGAACTCGAAGAGAAAGGAAAAAAAACCTCTCCCAAAGAAGAAGTGATTTAGTGAGCCCTTGATTAAGGATTTCCATTTTTTGTCCAACCAAGTACCTATAGTTCTTAGGGATGGCCAGATACCAGTAAACTAGCCAATGAGGTCATGATCAACAAGAGACCTAACTTTCTTCCGAGAGGAGGAAGGAGGAAGCAAAAATTTAAGCATCTCTTCTAGTTTCTTCACAAATTTGGTGGGTTGAGATTTTGAATTATTTACTAAGGAAGCTAGCATGGAATGAAATTCCATAGCTTCATTTTCAAGAGGAGGATATCACCCCCCCTAAATAAAACTCTCCATGCAACACAACCCAATGCGTAGGGTTTCTAGGTCACCTAACTAGAGCGTGCTCTTGTGAATTTGAGGTGTTGAGTGCATTTTTTCATCTTTTTTCTTGCTTCAGTTTGTTGCATGACGAGCAGTGACCCGGGAATCACCTGTAGTAGGAATTTTCAAGTCTAGTGATTTGTTTTGTATCCTTTTGCATTTATTTTTTGCTTTTTCTTAGATATTTTGCATGCCATTACTAACTTTTTGTTGATATTTTGTGTTTTTTCTTCACGTATAGACATTGGGGTGTTCTTGTTAGAATCACTACCAATATCATATAGCCCCAAACTTTATGTTTTATTGGTTTGATTTCCATATCATTTTATTTATTAGACTAAGAAGAGTTTTTCATTTCATAAGTGTAATAGGGTAGAGAATTTGAGTGCCTTTTTGAAGATTGAATTGGTGAATTGAGATTGTTGTTAAGGATCATAAAAGAACACTTGCTTGTTTTTAGATGGTTAATAAGAGTGTGTGAGGTTGTTCTTTTGGTTATACAAAGATGAAAGTGAAAAATATATCTCCTTTACTTTACATATCATTCATTGAAAGACAAAGTGCATTCTCTTGCATACATGCTTTTGTTTTCTTTTGGATTGGAAAGTGTCATAAAACACCACTAATGTTTCATTCCACTACCCTTTGAGTAATCAACATCTTAAAAAGAAAAGAACTTAATTCGAAATCCATTAGACTTTTTTCTTTCTATCGAACCAACATTAGACTAGGATTTAGGGCCTTGGTGCAAGGTTGGAGAGTAAATTCTCTAAGGCCATCAAAACCGAAACTAGGAATCACTAGTGAGAGATAAATCCATGTTTGACAACACATGTGTTCCAACAGAGGATGAGAAACTTAAATAACCACTCACATAACCAAATGAAATATCAACACACCAATGTTTTTACATGGTAAAACTCCTGTGGGGAAACATCCACGGCCCCAACCAATGTGGTCACTTAAGGCAATTTATTAATACAAAAGAAAAATATTACAAGAGATTTTCTCACAATCATTCATCAGCAAATGACCCTCCATGATTTTTAATTAGAGACCATGGACCAATCAAGTGTTAATCCATGAATCAATGTAATCGTTAATATTGAAGGGAATATGAGTTGTCGGATCACTCTATGTCTAGAAAATATCGTGACCGTCATATTACAAATGCATACTAAAGTAACACACTTTAACCTAATGAAACATTAGACCAAGTTGATCTTAACTAACTCCTAAGTGTCTAAATATCCTAACTTCCCCCATTAAGAAGAACTTATGATAGGATTGAAGTATTTACAAAGGTGACACAATAGGATAAGGAAGGAGACATTAGAGCATATCTCCTATTTATGACAACTCTTTGAACTCCTAACATAGATCGAAGTTTGGAAAACTTAACTTCTGTAAGAGACTTTGTGAAAATGTCTGCAACTTGATATTTGTTAGGACCACATATTGTACCCTTTTTGCCCATACTTTTTGCCATTGTTATACCCTTCATCACCTGTATTTAGACTTATACTATCATTCCACCTAATCATTCCAAGGTACACAACGTCCTTTCTCATTACTACACGTTTAATTTGTTTTGCATGATATTTTACATCACTCTCGTACTTAACCATTGATTAGAAGTACATAAGTGTCCATATTTGCAGAATAGTATTCAAGACCGATGCTGAAACACGGAAGCTGCTACACAGTCCATGCTGAAACACGGAAGACTGCTACACAATCCGAGGACGCACATGCTGAAACACGGAGCTGCTACACAGTCCGAGGATGCATATGCCGAAACACGAAGCAGCTACATGGTTCGAGGATGCAGATGCTTAAACACGGAGCTGTCACTCAGTTCAGAAACATGGTTCGAGGATGCGGTGACATGTTTAAATACTCTGAGTCAGCCACCGCCCGTAAATGTAGATGTCGGTATACGCTGGAGAGCGCCTACAATGTCGAAACACGAGCCCCTACAAGAATGACATAGTCAGCATACATCTACTGGTCAACGTACTGCGGAATCATATGGCGTCAAAACAACATCAGCAGCTATGAGAAGAAGCTGCTACACCACCAATGCTATAATGCCTCACAAATTCTCAGATTAGCATTCGGTTGCGTGAGAATTGGACATCCTATGCTGATTTAGGAAGAAGATCCGATGAAGTGTAGGATCCGGGATCACTATGGATGATTAGACGGGGATTTCCCCTTAAATTCAAGGGAACCACCCACTGGTATCCAACTTTACACCAAGAACTTCTAAGAGAAGCAGGACGGTTCGATCTTTCCAATTTAATGTGTGATATTTCACATGAATAACACTTTATTACCCCGCCTTGAAGTTTTCCTTGTTGTGGGAATCTTAGGAGAAGGGATATTTCCAATCTTCTTCACAAGATCTACCCTTAGTTAGAAGTGTGATTGTTTAATTCCTGCTTATATTTTGTTCGACCTATTTCCAATAAACATCTGCTTTTGATGGATTTTAATGCTGTCAAAACACTAATCACCGCCCTTTAGTTATTAAATAGAACTTGTAATTCTTTTCTTTAATGAACGTGTAGACTTAAGTTACAGGTTTGATAAAGACTCTACCGAAGTGTGAAAGGATTAAAATATCGCACTCCTCCTCAGAATTCTATTCTACCGTATAGACAAAGGTCCTGGATAAAGGTTCCCGCTTTACGTGAAGGAATCTTAACCATTCACTGAGACTCCTTTCCCAGAATTGTGTTTAGCTGATTTGCCAAAGTCTACCAGGAAGGAACTGCAACACCTTGTCTCCTCAGATTTCCTTTATCCCTGCGTGCTAGCTTAGATTTGGTTAAGGACCTGCCTCGTATGTAGCTGGACCGCAACACCTTGTCTCTCTCAGAGACTCTCTCACCCTCCTCAAAGTGTGTTAGCCATGGATTGGATTAAAGGTTCCTACTCAAAAAGGAAAGAAACCTGTTCAGTCCACTCGGGTCATTGCTACTTTTTCCTCAGGAAAGCAACGGGAATCAACAAGGATCCCTAGAAAGAAAAGGAACTGGGATTGCCTTGTCTCCAGACTTCAATCTCACAAGGTGCTAAATGTAAGTAAGGCCCAAGGCTCCCCTAATGTAGCGAACGCCGCTTTGTCTTCCGTTAGATAGAGTTTCTATTGTTTTCAGATTATTGCTTCTAAGTGAAAGAGTGTTAATAATTGAGCCCTGCCGAGAATGGCACCGCCTCCATTGCAGATAGTCGTTTTCCCATTGCAGTTCATACTCGTGTCAGGAACGTGATTCTTAATTTGAACTACATGGAATTGCAATTAGGGAGATTTTTTTCCTGTGATACAATTCAGATATTCAGTTCATTTCAGCAAGTATAGATAGAACGATTTCTTAATGCCAACACTAAGCTGCTTAAACCCAGAGCGCATATAGTAAAGCACCATTCCCTTGAAACAAAGACTTCCCAGTTAGATAGGCCCTATGTCTCTAATTTGGTTGTTTGAAATTAATTAAGCAATTATAGCACTGCATCAAGGCCACGCTTGGGAAGATGAAGCTAGATTTCAAGCATTTGTTTTCTCTTGTTAAAAGAATGAAAGCACCCCAAAACCCCAAGGATACGAACTCCTACAGTGGGTGGTAAGAAAGCAAGTGGACAGGAAGAAAGCACTTCATCTGGCATTTGTAACTAAAACAATCACGCTTCCAAACGTAATTCAAATCTCAAAGTGGTTCTACCTTCATTTCGGCATTTTGGAAATCGTGGAAAGAAGCTCTGGGAGTCCTGGAGATGTGCCTGGGGTGATGTAAGGAGATATTGAGGGACAAGAAAGCAAAGCCAGGGAGCGCATGTAAAGAAAATATGGGATGAGTTTAATGAATACTGCACCTGCATGTGTAGATCCCTCGGCATGAGAGGTAAAAGATGAAAAACTCTTTTTCTACATTAGATTTCTATTGGTGGACTTCCCCTCTAGGGGAACAAAATTTCATGAAAAAATATTTATTCCACTCATGATTGCCAATCATGGTTATCATCTAGGATCCTGATGAATTTCTGCTTGAGTTTGATATATTGTGTAGAAGTTATGATGCTACCTCTAATGCCTTAAACTTAAAGTATTCTGAATAATTAAAGGGAATGCACTAATATGGTTTATGATCCTTGGAGAACACGTAATCACATCATGGGGACCAATGAAGGTAAATTTCGAACAAGTACCGTGACTACCGCGGTAACAAGCAGCTATATATTTAAAATGATGCGAAAGAAGATGAGAATCTAGAAGACTTTGTGAGGTTTCAATTACACCCACAAAGATCCAGTCATCCCGTTGTAAGTAAGGATATTCTCAAACTATTTTGTTAAAAGGAGTGCATGACTCTCTGATATGTTGAACATGCTTGGAAAGGGGACATATCCAAGGAACCATATGATGAAATTGTCAACTTATGCAAAAGATGTCTGGCGGGGAGTCGCAAGAAACATCAGCAAAGTGCATGGCCCACAATTTCTAGAATCCAAAATTTCCAATGGAGAGAAAACAAGATTTAGATAGGGGAATATGTGCTTACGCTCTCAAAGACCAAATGTCGGAAATTTTTGCCCCACAAATGGGATGTCTCCAAAGGACAAATGCATGTAGATGTACTTTGTCCATTCCTTTTTTGTCCCAAGAGATAAGCACCCAAAAGAGAATGTCCAATGGATGGTGGGAAACCTCCATCCGCATCATTTGTGACAAAGATCATGATACCTTAATTGTCCATCTTTACCAAGTATTAAGGCGCATTGCAACCAACGGACGAAGAAGCTCAAGTTGTCTATATGATGACTCAAAGGGAGACAATGGCAACCAATGAGGACAAGGTATGAACTCTAACATGCCATTTAATCGTTGGAATAATTATTCTGCTTATAATCAAATGAGTTACCCCCCCTTCAATCAGATGCAATATGCTAACCAATTGAACTACCCATCCATGCAAAAATGTAATCCATGACCAGCAAATCATTTCTATGAACAACCATCCAGTGAATAAAATATCTTTGTAGTATTTTCAATTTTGTCTTAAGTAATTTACATTTTAAAGGTGATTTTTTGATACACTAGAACTTAGAGTTTTTTTTGGATTACCTTAGATCGCATTTATGCACTAAACCATGTATATACAATGTTAGTATCTCACAATATTACACCCCTAGATTGATAAGAAGTGTAACAAGATTTAACTTAATTAAATTGACTGACATTTTTGGCGTCATTGTCGGGGAGATGCTAAAAGGGATTAGCACATTCATGGCTTATTTTCCTTGCATATTTTAGAGTTTGTTGTGTCTAATTTATTTTTTAAGTACTAGCATTCTAGATCTAGTGAGATCCAACCATAAACCTCAAATTCCAACCTTAATATATTAACAATAATGATCCAAAATGGTTATTATTATTTTTCCAACATACTGCCCACTTCATATTTCCAACTGCTTTTGAATCACCTCAATCAAACATTCCAATCAAAAGTTATGATAATTTTAAAATAGCATACCTTTTAAAACCCTGATTTGGAGACTCTCTTGATAGTTGACATTTATCCCAATGTATCTTTGAAATTTTGGCATTTCTAAGTCCAAAATTTCAACCTATAGTATCATGATATGTCTTCTCTGGAATGCTACAAAGTTAACCAAATTTTGGTGTGTCAAGTGAAAGTTACGGTAACTTTCCTAAAACTTGTTGAATTTTGTCCCTTTCCAAAGAACGAACTTGTATGGCATGCCATATGTTCAATTTTAAAATATGTTTCTAAAATTTGGACCTAAAACAATATGGTCCATCTTCTTTCCAATGAAACTATTAGCACTCATTTGAATATTTTAGAATCAAATATGACTCTTTTACATTAATCACCTATTTGAGACTAGTTTTAGGACTAGTCATAAACCCAAACTTGCAGAACCTGTAACTTAAAAATTGTATTGAATCAGAATCTGAAATTTTTAGCACCGGTTCTAAGATATGTCTCCTCGGGCTCTTGAAAATTCATGACTATTTTACCAAGAATGCCTATTTGAGACTAGTTTTAGGACTAGTCAAAAACCTTAATTTTCACAACCTCTATTTTTGAAAGTATAATGAACCATAACCTACAAAATTTAAGCCATGCACTGCACTATGCCTCCTCATGCATCCAAAATGTTCACTATTTAAAACTTCTTAGAAAATCCTTTATAGTGAAAATACCAAAATGACTCATTTGAAGGAGCTATACCCAAGGATTGTATGCTCTAAAACCAAATGTTATGAACAAAATACATACCTATATATACCTATTCACACATTTCACATGTGGCCCCTTTATTAGGCCAACAATCGTTACATGTGAATTTATCCCATTACATATACATTTAACCACATATATGCCCTACTTGTGATCATATCATATACATTTAACCCCATATATTCCCCCCCTTGGGGTCATATCAAAATTGTTTAGGGAAAATGAAGCCAAATAATAGCTTCTTCATTCTGACAACAATAACTTTTGAAATAATATTATAGTCACAATTACATAATACAATAGTTATAAAACCATCATAATTCTTAAGATAGTCAACCTTTGGAGTAAGAGTTATGAAGGTGGATTTAAAGTTACTTGGGACTTTACCTAAAGTTATTACCTCTTATACCACTCTAAGAATATATTATCCTAATAACTCAAAAAATCCTAAGTAAAACTCCATAGTCCACCCATCGAGGCTTGGGCTCTTATCTTTATAAAAGGATAATAAGATAGCTATGAGTTTTTCGTTGATGACCACTTGAAACATCCTTTACTTGTCTTCATCGTTGACTAATCTAGGAAAGCATGATATAACCCTGACAATCTCTACAATATATACTCTTTCAAGCTCTTGATAAATCCTCTCAAAATGTATTACCTCCAATTCTACCAGCTCATGAAAACTTTATTCCATTAAACCATCCTTGTTTTGCATCTCCCATATAATGTTTATACTCATCCTATCATTAGAAAATGTATGGAAGTATGTTTTTTTATTATTACCTGATTCCATCCAAGTGGCCTTAGTTTTCATCCTCCAATCCATTTCCTTCTCCATTAATAGTGATTTCTTCATTGTTTCTAAAATATTCAATTCAATCTCCTCCTATTCATTGAATACACCTCCCATATCAACTGAAAAAATCCCCTCTAACTCATTTTCGACCTCCTAGATAAGTATACCTCTGTTTCTATATATGTCTCCATCCCAAATTGCAACTCTTTCTTTAAATACCTTTAATGATATGACCCTAAGGGGGGGGATATATAGAGTTAAACGCATATGATATAACCCCAAGTAAATCATATATGGGGTTAAATTTATATTTAATGGGGTAAATGTATATGTAACATTGCTCAAACTAATAAAGGTGTCACATGTGCAATGTGTGAATAGGTATATATAGAGATCATGTAGTCATTATTTGTGTGAATAGGTATATATAGAGATCATAGTCAGCTATTAAAAGGGATGTGATTTGAATGTATGAATGTATTGGGGTATTTGTATGAGTTTATCATATTCTTTAAGGATTTACTGTGTAATTCATCTCTCTTATCTATCTTGGAGTTGTACTCCATGCTCACATTTAGCATAAATGGTGTGTACTCTGGTTTATTGTGCTATCTTAAGTATTTGGTTCACAAAAAAATTGTCTTTTTAAAGGACCATCAAATCCATGAAGTTAAAGGTACATCTCAATAATGTTTCCATACTATCATGAAAACCAAACATATTCCTTCCATGGTGCTTAAACTAGATCTATAAAAAGCCTATGATAGGGTTTTCTTGTTATACTTGAGGTTATTGATTATTCACATTGGCTTTACCTTACCTATTATTAACTGGATTATGGGGTGTGTGACTTCTACTTCTTAAATTGTACTCATCAATTTCTGAACCTTTAGTTTTTTAAATCCCTCCTGTGGATTAAGACAAACATCACCTTATTTATTCCTATTAATAGCTTAGAGTTTGAACATGTCAATTACAGTGGCTAAAGGGAAAAATATCTATTCAGGGGATCATGATCAAGGGAAACAAATCATTCACTCATTTATTATTTGTGGGTGATGTATTTTTATTATCCTTTGGCTCAAAGGAATAGGGTAGACACTTAAGAGACATTTTATATCTCCATACAATACAACTACAAGGATAGAAATTAACATTCATAAGTCAGCCCTTTTTTTAATGAACTAGAAGAGGGGATGGTACAAACTATGAAAGCCTTGTTCCCTTATCATCACTCTAACTTTAAAGAAGGGTTTAAATGTCTAGGGTTCACCCTCAAACCTAATGTATATGGAAAGAAGGATTGGACCTGGTTACTTACTAATATTGAGAAGAGAATATCTTCCTAGGGAAATAGGTGGTTGATAAGAGATGGTAGATTGGTTTTAGTAAAATTAATCTTGGAGGCTATTCCTGTTGGCACCCATTAGAATATATTCCTAAGGGAATTCTGGAGAAAATTAAAAAGACTTGTTTTAATTTTCTTTGGAAAGGGGACAATGATAGAGTGGGAACACATATTACCAAATGGAAATCTATAGAAAGGCCTGGAAGGTTGGGGCTTGACTAATATTTATACATTTGGCATGTCTTTGGTAGCAAAAATCAATTTCTGGTCATCTTAGAATTTTTGCGATAAATGTGTTTCTAGGATGTTTCAGACCTTGACATTTAGAAGAGACGAAGGAGAGATATTGGTGTATCTTTGGAAAAAAATTGTAGATATTGGTTTTCTATACTTTCGGAGATATTCCCTATGAAAGTTAGGATTCTTGAATGCTCCTTAAATTAGTTTCAAACATGTAAGCTTGGAACTTTCATTATAACTTATTTTCTGTGACGTTTCTGACCCTAATATTTTTTTATAGATAGAGGAGAGATATTCGTGTACATGTGATAAAATGATATACGGGTTCGCTATACTTTTGGATATATTCCTTGTGGAAGTTAGGATTCCTGAAATTAGTTTCAAACATATTAGCTTGGAACTTTCGCTATAACTTCTTTTCTGTGATGTTTCAGAGCCTATGATTTTGCAAAGACATGCGGGAAGATCTTGGTGTAAATTTAGTAAAACTATTAGATCTTTGTTCACTATACTTTTGGAGATATTCCCTATGGAATTTAGGTTTCTTGAATGCACCTGAAATCAGTTTCAAATAGGTCATCTTGGAACTTTTTCTATAACGTATTTCCTAGGGTGTATCAAACCTGGTGATTTTGTAGATACAAAGAAGATATCTTGTACATGTGATACAAATTCAATATTTTTTTTTGATATACATTCAGAGATATGCTCTGTGGAATTTAAGGTTCATAAATGCTCCTGAAATTAGTTTCAAACAAGTCATCTTAGCACTTTTTCTATAACTTATTTTCTGGCATGTCTCAGACCTTGATATTTTGTAGAGACAGAAGAGACATACATAAGTACCTCATTGTTATGAACAAAAATATATAGAAATAGGCATAAATAAAATAATGATTAAATAATAATAATTAAATACATCATAAATGAAAAGACATGTCTTATCCAAAAGACATGTTTTTTCATGAAAGGGCACCCTCTGTGAGGGTATATAAATGGGCCCTCATTCTCATTGTAATATCATCTATTTGTCTATCTCATTATTTACATTCTTATTCAATATAATTCTTGTTCAATATCGATTACAGTGATTTATTCCATTTCTAATGGATATTTGTCATAAGAACCAGATTGGTTCTTTATATTGGTATCAGAGCTTCGTCTCAATTTGGATTTTGGCCACAAAATCATAGTTTCTCTTCTTATTAGGTATTTGAACACAACAGGATTTTGGTCATTAAACGTTCATAATTCGCATCAAAGAAATAATTGTTCCACTGCAGAATTGAAAAAAAAAATATCGGTCAACTTCAAATTTTGAAGAAAATTAAATCTTAAAAAAGGGGGGGGAATAATTATATATATATATATATATATATATATATATACTCAGAGCAGAAAAAGACTCAAAATATATTGTTACTTGGATATAAAGTCCAACCATCATTTTGCGTGTTGTACAGAGTTTAATCTTTGTGTCGATTTTCCCAAGTGGATTCAACCCTTGGTATGCTCTGATACCATGTCGATATTTTACCACTCTACTCAACTCCTAGAAGTTAGCTCAAATAAAATCACTTTATCTACTAAAATCACATTTGAGTAATCAACTAAACATGAAATAGAAGCATAAACAAAGAAACCAAATCAAGCACATAAGAACACCAAGATTCGGGTAAACCCTTGGAATAACCCCAAAGGGAATAACCCCGAAGGGAAAACTAGTCAAACGAATATTTTATCAAGGTCAATTCAGAGCTCCCGTAACAGGAAAAATGGCCCACTGAAATAATTATACACTGCAAACTAACCTAGAAACTCATGTGTTGTTGTACAACCCTGTACCAACATGTTTTCCAATGCATATGTGACTTTTCCTTCTCTAACTCGTGGACATCCGTGAATTTCCCTTCTATGTCGCACATATATTCATGACTGCCTCCTCTAAGACCCACAGATATGTACAAAAATCTCATACGGAAAGATCTGTATGACTCTACTCTTCCCTATGGTCTCTATCCTTTGAAACCCATATGTGGTTGCTTCTGCTCTCTCTCCTCCTTGACCTATATGACCTCTAGATGAAATTCCTTCTACACCTATCAAGATCTTGAATCGGTATCATTTTTTATCCAAGCCTCTCATCAATACATGGATGACCTCTCTTCACCCAACTAGTGAGATCTCCTCACTCTAGTGTCAGCAAAAGTCCTTATTTTCTCCTACACTCCTCACTCTAGTGTCAGCAAAAGTCCTTCTTTTCTCCTACACTCCTCACACTAGAAAAAGTCCTTATTTGCTATCCTCAACCTTGGTCTCTCACCAAGTTTCTCACAAGTGCATCTCACACAAGTCTCTACCTTGGTCTCTCACTAAGTCTCTCGACCTCGACCTCTCGTCAATAGTCCCGACCATTTCGACTCCCTCAACACAAGTGACTTCCTCTTGAAGTGACTTCTCCTTTACCCCATCCTTGATTTTATAATCATGAGTTACAATCTATTTATAATATTCAAAGTGATCTATGATTGAGATTACTTCTCACACCCACTTAATATTTAAATTAAATGTTGCATGCTAAGCATGTTCTTAAATAACTCAATTCACTAATAAATACAATTTTACTTTAATTAATTCCTTCTAACTAAAGTAAACTCAAGACTAGAATATTTTCAACAACATCCACATAAACAAACACATGCCTATGTGGAAGTACCTATCTAATTATAACAAAACATCAACACTCCCTTTTAGAGAGAAAGGTACTTCTCCCACCTGGATGTTTCTCTATCTTTTCTACCAAAACTGCTACCATCACTACTCTCCAATACACCTGATTGGTTGCTCCCTCTGATGCAAAAGCTATCCCTGCCATGATGGTCTAACCTATATTTGAAGACTCACTGCTTCTGAACATGCTTCTATAAGTATCCTTCTCATTAGCATCATGCATGGCCATCTCATACCATGACTCCTTATTGAATGACTCAGAAGGCTACTCCTTCCCACCTGAACTTGAAGGTTGACTCCCTCTCAGTTGCTCAATCTTCAGAGATACATGTTCCTTGTTCTCTGTAACTTTGTTGCTGGCAATTTCTCTCATAGGTTGGCCCTTTATCCTATACAAGTTCCTCTCTCTAACTCCAAATATAGATTCTTTGTCTGAGTTAGATCCTCTAGGCATGATAAGGGCCTTTCCATTCTAGAACGCTATGTCAAATCTCTTCTTCTCAATAATTGAGACCGATATCACACTCGTATTGATTTATGGAACCCATAGCACATCCTGCATTCTTAATGTGTCTCTTGACCCCATCAGGAATGGCATTGTTCCAAATCCCTTCACTACATGCTTGTTTCCCATACCAAATTCCACATACATCTTGGATTCGGACCCTGTGAAGTTCTTGAACAACGCTTGTGCTTCTTCCATGTGACATGTGGCTCCAGTATCTATCAACCATGCATCAACTGATATGATTCCCATGGAATTCTGAGAAACTAGTAAGAACTTTTTCTACTCAATCTTCTTGCAAAACTTGTCCACTTGAGCCTTTGTCGACACAACCACCTCTGATTTCTTCTTGTGTGTACATTTCCCTGCATAATGTCCAAAATTGTGACATGCAAATCACTTGAATTTTCCCATGTCCTTCTTCTTCTTGTCATATTGAGTGGTCAACTCTCCACTAGAAATATTCTTGAACTTTCGCTTCTTTTCCTAACTAGAAAGAGAAAAGTTCTAATCATGGATCCTCTTCAAACCATCCCTAGACTATAATCAAGCCTCCTCCTTAATGAAATCAGACCATGGTATATCAAACCTTGGCATTGTCTCTCGTGCACAGATCCCCTGCACAAAAGGTCCCCAATACTTGGGAATACCTCTCAATGCTACATTCACCAACTCGGCATCATGTACTTTCTCATCAATCGTTGCAAGATTATCTCAGATCCATGTAATCTTCATAAGATAATTCACAACTGTGTCCTCACTAGACATCCTAACAAATTGAAGTTGGTGCTCCAAATGTAGAAACCTGCATGTATTCTTGTTTTGGTATAAACTCACCAAAGCATCATACATTTCCTTGGCATATTTATTCTCAGAAATGTGTGGAAGCAAGTGATCCTTTACTGATTCTAGCAACACCCGCTTTGCCTTCACTTCCTTCTTCTTGTGAATTACCAATACTTGTGGATCCATAGGATCTGGAACCATAGCCACAACATACTATTTGAGGTCATTCTCTTCTAACAGAAGAAGAATCCTTGCCTTCCAAGCATGGAAGTTTGTTTCCCCTTCTAACATATCATCAATCTTCAATGTGTTCACCATCTTCAATATCTGATTTGATAACCCTTTATTGGAACTACCCTGTACTATCATGTACGGCCTATGCACAACTTGTCTTTCTTTGACCCGCAAATATCCAAGACTTGTACATATGTGACCTGTGGATGCCTGTGAATGTCTACACTATGACTCGTGGATGCCTCTGTATACCTGCAAAAACACATGTTCTACCCAGTACTGATTTTGAAAATCTATCCTTTGATTTCCTCGCTGGTTATCTACCTGATAAAATATGTCCTCTTGGTTTCCTCTCTTTAGAGACTAGTCTCCATCTTTCCTTCAAATCCTCGACTCTGATACCATGTCAATTTTATCAAGTGGATTCAACCCTTGGTATGCTCTGATACCATGTCGATATTTTACCACTTTACTCAAAACTCGACAATTAGCTCAAATAAAATCACTTTATCTACTAAAAGAAAAACCGAGTAATCAACTAAACATGCAATGAAAGCATAAACAAGGAAACCAAATCCAACACATAAGAACAACAAGATTCTGGTGAACCCCAGGAAAATCCCCAGAGGGAAAATGAGTCCAATGATGCTTTTATTGAGGTCAATTCAGGGCTCCTGTAATAGGGAAAATGTCCCACTGAGAGAATTATACACTCCAGAAAAAACTAAAAACTCTTGTGTTGTTGTACGACCCTATACCAAAACGTTTTCCAATGCATCCATGACTTTATCTTCTATGGCCCAGAGACATCCATGAATTTTCCTTCTATACCCCACAGATATTCATGATTGTATCCTCTAAGACCCACAGATATGTACGGAAATCCCATACGGCAAGATTTGTATGACTCTTCTCTTCCCTTTGGTCTCTGTCCTTTGAAGCCCACATGTGGTTGCTTCTGCTCTATCTCCTCCTTGACCTGTATGACCTCTAGATGAAATTCCTTCTTCAGCTGTCATATCTTAAATCATGATCCTTTGTGATCCAACCCTCTCATCAATACTTGGATGAACTTTCTTCACCCAACCAATGAGATATCCTCACTCTAGTGTAAGCAAAAGTCCTTCTTTGCTCCTACACCTCTCACACTAGAAAAATTCATTATTTTCTATGCTCAACCTTGGCCTCTCACCAAGTCTCCCACAAGTGCATCTCACACAAGTCCCTACATTGGTCTCTCACCAAGTCTCTCGACCTTGACCTCTCATCAATAGTCTCAACCGTGTCGACTCCCTCAACACAAGTGACTTCCTCTCGAAGTGACTTCTCCTTTACCCCAACCTTGCTTTTATAATCATGAGTTACAATCTATTTCTAATCTTCAAAGTGATCTATAGTTGAGATTACTTCTCACACCCACTTAATATTTAGATTACATGTTTCATGCTAAGCATGTTCATAAATAACTCAATTCACTAATAAATACAATTTTACTTTAATTAATTCCTTCTAACTAAAGTAAACTCAAGATTAGAATATTTTCGACAAATTCCACATGCAAAACACATGCCTATGTGGAAGTACCTATCTGATGCTACCAAAACATCAACACTCCCTCTTAGCAAGGAAGGTATTTCTCCCACCTGGATTTTTCTCTATCTTCACTATCAGATCCGCTACCATCCCTACTCTCCAATACACCTGATTGGTTGCTCCCTCTGACGTAGAATCTATCCCTCTCATGATGGTCTTACCTATCTTTGAAGACTCACTGCCTCTGAACATGCTCCTAGAAGTCTCATTCTCATGAGCATCATGCATGGCCATCTCGTACCATGACTCCTTCTTGAATGACTCGGAAGGTTTCTCCTTCCCACCTGAACCTGAAGGATGAATCCCTCTGAGTTGCTCAATCTTCAGAGCTACATGTTCTATGTTCTCTGTCACTATGTTGCTATCAATTTCTCTCATAGGTTGTCCCTTTATCCTATACAAGTTCCTCTCTCTAACTCCAAATATAGATGCTTTGTCTGAGCTAGATCCTCTGGGCATGATAAGTGTCTTTCCATTCTGTAACTCTGCGTCAAATCTCTTCTTCTCAATCATTGAGACTGATATCACACTCCTATTGATTTCTGGCACCCATAGCACATCATGCACTCTCAATGTGTCTCCTGACTCCATCCGGAATGGCACTATTCCAAATCCCTTCATTGCATGCTTGGTTCCCATACCAAATTCCACATGCATCTTTGAGTCGAACTCTATGAATTTTTTGAACACCTCTCGTGCTTCTATCATGTGACATGTGGCTCCACTATTTATCAACCATACATCAACTGATATGATTGCCATGGAATTTTGAGAAACCAGTAAGAACTTTGTCTACTCAAACTTCTTGCAAAACCTGTCCACTTGAGCCTTTGTTGACACAACTACCTCTGATTGTGTTATGTTTCCCCTTTTCTTCTTATGTGGACATTGCCCTGCATAATGTCCAAAATTATGACATGCAAAGAAATTGACTTTTCTCATGTCCTTCTTCTTCTTGCCATCTTGAGTGGTCAACTCTCCACTAGAAATCTTCTTGAACTTTCCCTTCTTTTCCTGACTAGCAAGAGAACAGTTCTCATCATGGCTCCTCTTCAAACCATCCCTGGACTCTAATTGAGTCTCCTCCTTAATAAAATAAAACCATGGTATATCAAACCCTAGCACTATCTCTCGCCCATAGATCCCCTGCACAAAAGATTCCCAAGACTTAGGAATACCTCTCAATGCTACATTCACCAACTCAGCATCATGTAATGTCTCACCAATCGCTGCAAGCTGATCTCGGATCTATGTAATCTTCATAAGATAATTCACAACTGTGTCCTCACTGGACATCCTAACAACTTGAAGTTGGTGCTTCAAATGTAGCAATCTGCATGTATTCATGTTTTGGTATAGACTCACCAAAGCATCATACATTTCCTTGGCATATTTATTCTCAGAAATGTGTGGAATCAAGTGATCCTTTACTGATTCTAGCAACACCCACTTTGCCTTCACTTCCTTCTTCTTGTGAGTTACCAATACATGTGGATCCATAGAATCTGCAACCATAGACTCAACATACTCTTTGAGGTCATTCTCCTCTAACAGAGGAATAATCCTTGCCTTCCAAGCCTAGAAGTTTGTTTCTCCTTCTAACCTATCCTCAATCTTCAATGTGTTCACCATCTTCAATATCTAATTTGATAACCCTTTACTAGAACTACCATGTACTATCATGTATGGCCTATGTGCAACTTGTCTTTCTCTGACTCGCGGATATACGTGACTTGTCCTTTTGTGACCCATGGAATCCTTTGAATGTCTACATTATGACTCGTGGATGCCTCTGTATACCTGCAAAAACACATGTTCTGTCCAATACTGTTTTTGAAAATCTATCATTCGATTACCTTTGCTGGTTATCTACCTGATAAGATATGTCGTCTTGGTTTCCTCTCTTCAGAGACTAGTCTCCCTCTTTCCTTCAAAGCCTTGACTCTGATACCATGTCAATTTTCCCAAGTGGATTCAACCCTTTGTATGCTCTGATACCATGTCGATCTTTTACCACTTTACTCAACACCTGACAATTAGCTCAAATAAAATCACTTTATCTACTAAAAGAACAACTGAGTAATCAACTAAACATGCAACGAAAGCATAAACAATGAAACCAAATCAGGCACATAAGAACACCAAGATTCTGGTAAACCCCTAGAAAAAACCTGAAGGGAAAATCAGTCCAATGATGCTTTTATTGAGGTCAATTCAGGGCTCTCGTAATAGGGAAAATGTCCCATTGAGAGAATTATACACTCCAGAGAAACCTAAAAACTCATGTGTTGTTGTACAACCCTGTACCAGAACGTTTTCCAATGCATCTGTGACTTTCCCTTCTCTAGCCCACAGACCTCCACGACTTTCCCTTCTATACCCCATGGATATTCACAATTGTCTCATGTAAGACCCGCATATATGTATAAAAATCTCATAAGACAAGCTCCATATGACTTTTCTCTTTCCTTTGGTCTCTGTCTTTTCAAACCCACCTGTCATTACTTCTGCTTTCTCTCATCCTTTCCCTGTATAACCTCTAGATGAAAGTCCTTCTCCCCCGATCAATATCTTGAATCACGATCCTTTGTGATCCAACCCTCTCATCAATACTTGGATGAACTCTCTTCACCCAACCAATGAGATCTCCTCACTCTAGTGTAAGCAAAAGTCCTTCTTTGCTCCTACACTCCTCACACTAGCAAAAGACATTATTTGCTATCATCAACCTTGGTCTCTCACCAAGTCTCTCGACCTCGACCTCTCGTCAACAATCTTGACTATGTCGACTCCCTCAACAGAAGTGACTTCCTCTCGAAGTGACTTCTCCTTTACCCCGTCTTTGCGTTTACAATCATGAGTTACAATCTATTTATAATCTTCAAAGTGATCTACAGTTGAGATTACTTCTCACACCCATTAAGATTTAGATTACATGTTGCATGGTAAACATGTCCTTAAATAACTCAATTCACTAATAAATACAATTTTACTTTAATTAATTCCTTCTAACTAAAATAAATTCAAGACTAGAATATTTTCAACTTCCACATGCAAAACATATGCCTATGTGGAAGTACTTGTCTGATGCTACCAAAACATCAGCGCTATGTTTGTCAAGGATTGTCAGCGAATTCAAAACTAGAGAAAGGTGAGAGATAAGGTTAACAGTTCCAACGGTGCAATCTACTCCAAAATGCGGAACGTGGGCCATCAGATTACAATGACCTGCTCAAGGGGTCGCGCTCTTTACTAACGGGCACATCGAAAGTAACTATTGGTATCACATAAAAAAAAAAGCACGTCCTTAATAAAATACCTTCAATTTAATCCCAAAAACATAAAGCAATTATATGAAGGGTTAGTGGATACCAAGAAGTTATAGGGTTAGTGTATACCAAGAAGTTATAGAACAATGAATCACTACCATTTCTTGGGTATAATATAAACCTTGACAAAATCGTCTCTAAACAGAGTTGACCAAAGTTGACAAAATTATCCGAATTGATTAAATGTTTACGCTTTAATTCCAATTAGGAATTTGCAGAAATTACAACGAGTTTAATCCTAATTCAAAGTATTAAAATTAAATTCTAAGAATTTAAGGATCGAATGAAAAGGTTATAAAAATAATTTTTAAAAAGTTTAATTCAAAAGTTAGAGGGTTATTAAAGTTATTTTCCAAAGTCAAAAAGTAAGTTTAAAATATTAAAAGAAAATTACTTTTATAATTTATACCAAGAGAAAGGGAGAAGTACGAAGAGCCCCAAAAANNNTTTTAATTTTTTTTTTTTAAATGAAAGTTTTTAATTAAAAAAAATGGAGTTTAATATAAACGAAGAAAGGTTTATGTATAAAGGACTTTCAGTACCTAGTTTTGATATATTAAAAGTTAAAGGAAGTGTTCAAGGAGAAAATATTGACTTTGCGATTTGTCCGAACAAAAAGGGAAATTATATCAGTATTGATATTATCAATCAATTATCAATTTTAGAGTCAAATATAATTGAAAAGAACCTTGGCAAGACACAAATTAAGAATCTACAAGTAACAATTGATGGTTATAAATACATTATCCGAATTCGCGTTACAAAAATCACTCAACCTGATGTTGGTATAATTCTTGGTTTAACATGGCTAGAAACACTAGGTACCTTTATCTTAAATGTGGAAAAAAAAAACCATTTTATTACAAAAAGAAAAAAATTACGCTCCAGGACATAACAATGATGTCACATTCAAAATATCCATCGTCAGAAGATTTAAAAATATTTCAAAGATGATCAACTAGGATGATCAAATGACAGTACAAAAAAGGTAGGAAGAATTTGAAAAAGTTGTTGCTAATAAAGAAAAAGAAATTTGTCATCTCAAAAATCATAATCAAAGCTTGATTGCACAAATCAAGAAATTAAAGAATAAAAGGCAAGGTGATCAAAAGTTAGAACAAGCTAATCAAGATTTCAAAAAGAAGTTATTCGAAATTTGTCACCTTAAAAGTCATCATCAAGACTTAATCGAATAAATTAAGAAGTTAGAAGATGAAAAAGAATTGCAAAAATAAAATTCGCATAAACTGTCAATACATATTCAACGGTCGACAAGGGAACTATGACTAATCTTGTAAAGAAGATACCAAATAATGTCCAAACCTCAAAGAAGGGAACAAACGGTGATCCAATTGAATTACAAAAAACGTCAAAAGTTGAAGAAAGATCTAACAAACAAGATCCAGAAGGAATTTGGGGGCCTTATCATCATCCAAATCACAAGAATTGTTACAACCAACAACAAGATCAAGTGAAATATAAACAAGTTTTTATGAAAGTAGATTTGGAATGGATCACTCCTGAGAAGATGCAACATATTACTTCATGACTTCAAAGATTATAAAAAATTTTCTCGTCAAGTATCGCAACTACAAAAACAAAAGATCATGAGAAGACAGTCCCAACTAGAACAATAGATAGGTCTTTCTCTAATCATGCTTTGAGGAAAAAACATTTTTAAGGTGAAGGCACTGTTATGAACACAAATATATATAAATAGGCATAAATAAAATAATAATTAAATACATCATAAATGAAAAGACATGTCCTATCCAAAATATGTGTTTGTTCATGAAAGAGCACCCCCTACGAGGGTATATAAATGGGCCCTCATTCTCATTTTAATATCATCTATTCATATATCTCATTATTTACATTCTTATTCAATATCATTCTCGTCCAGTATGGATTACAGTTATCTATTCCATTTATGAAGGATATCTGTTGTAAGAACTAGATTGGTTCTTTACGCTCATGTAAAAGTTTTAGAATCATATTTTCAAAATTGAATATGTGGCATGTTGTAAAAACAATTCTCAGGAAGAGACCCAAAGCAAAAAGCTTTTGGAAAGTTGTCATTTGGAAATTCAAATTTTGGTCAGACATAGTAAAGGAATAAGTAGTGAGAAGACCTAGTGAAGGTAGAAGCAATGACTAGATCTGGTAAAGGCAGAAGCAGCGAGCAGACTTGGTGAAGGAATAAATAGCAACCAGACTCAGTGAAGGTTGGTGCAGCTTAGAGATTGGTGTCTCTTGCTAAATTGGTGCTTAGAAGTGGGTATTGGTGTCTACGAATATCTATAAGAGATTGGTGTCTCTTGATAAGTCGGTGCTTAGCTGTGGGGATTAATGTCTCCAATAGATTGGTGTATACAAAGATCTGAAATATATTAGTGTCTCTTGCTAAGTTGGTGCTTAGCGGTGGGGATTGGTGTCTCCAGTAGATTGGTGTCTACGAAGATTTGTAAGAGTAGGTTGGTTCCTACCAGTATTTTTATCTCCAATAGGTTGGTGCCTACAAATATGTTTAATACTAGGTTGGTGCCTACAAAAAATTATAAAAAAAGAGTTTCATGGTTTTCTCCCAAAAGGGTTTCCACATAAATATTTTGTTCCATGTTCTGTAGTTAATATGTGATTTTGATAAATGTTTTAAAAAGTAAAAAATTATCTTATACCGATTCACCTCCCCTCTCCATATAAGTGTGTGCTCAAAAATTGGTATCATAGTGGGTTCCTTCAAAAATAGTTTAACCATTGCAAGGTACATCTTGGGAGCACACATGGTCAATCAAGAAGGTTTCTTCATAAATAGGGATACATTGTTTAATGGAACAAACTATGAATTCTAAAGCATAAGGATGTGAACCTATTTAATGGCCCTTGGTTTTGATATTTGGAAATTAGTCATGATTGGTTATACAACCCCAACAACTCCACCAACATGTGCGATTGGGAAGAAGCCTAGTGAAAATAATGCAAAAGCCATGAATTTCATCTTGTGTGGTCTATCAGAATTCGAGTTTTTCAAGGTGATACATTGTGGATCAACAAAAGAAATTTGGGACAATATTACACATATCTATGAAAGCGATGACAAGATTAATAAGTAAAATCTCCAAACTCATAGAAGACAGTTCGAAAGTCTAAAAATGAAGATGAAGAAAATGTTACAACCTATCTCCTCTATGTGGATGAAATTGTCAACACCGTCAAAGGACTTGGTGGAAAGGTTGAAGAACCAATGATTGTACAAAAGGTGTTAAGGTCACTCCCCTTAATGTTTGATGCTAAATTTTCCGCCATTGAAGAAATGTAGGATCTGTATTCATTAACAATGGGTGAAATGCATGTGATCCTCACAGCGTATGAAATGAGGATAGAGACAGAAAATCCATCAAAGAAAGAAGCAACCTTCAGAGACTCAAAGAAGACAAAGAGCAAAGAGAATGGATCAAGTGATAGCTTTGATAATAAATCATATGCAGATGAAGCACATTTTGTGAGAAAATAAAAAAGGGATATGGAAAATACAAAGGTAAGATTCCCTTTAAATGCTTTTATTGTGGAAACGTAGGAAATTTATTGATAAGTGTCCATATGCAAAGGATGAAAGTAGTGATGATGAAGAATACCATGATGTAAAGAAAGGGATAAAAAATCATCAGCACAAAAAAAACCATGACAAACATAAAAAGAAGAAGAACTCTTATAAGCAGAAGAAGAATCTCTACTCAAAAGGGGTTAGTGACTCGTCTGAAGAAGGGAGTGAAAACAGTTTCTATAGTGATAGATAAGAAACTCTCTTTATGGAAATTGAAGCAAATATTGATGAAGACAAAGGGATAGAAATGATGGACTCAAAAGAAGAGGATAAGTCCAAAACAGACGGGGAAGTGAACATCATAGGAGAACTCGTTTGTGTCATAAGTGAAATAAAGAAACTTAGGAAAAAAATTATGAAACAAAAGGAGAAAATGCAAAAAAATATGAAGCATGGATGATTTTAGGGGCTAAATTTCGTTCATGGGCTAATTTTCCATGGTTTTTCCAAAAACAAGATTCATTATTTTAAAAATTATTCGCCCAAATTCTATAAGATAAAATTATTTTACCTTTAAAATCGCCAAAAATTTATAAAAACTATATAAAATACTTATAAATTTGAATATTTTTACAAAAATATCGCCAAACATTTATAGCTGACATATGAAGGATTAGTAAGATTCACCAAGGTTTCTACATTTTAAAATAAATTTCCATCCTTAAAATCATCCCTGATATGAAGAAGAGGATCACGATTCAAAATCTAAAATGTCAAATGGCCTTGAAGAAATAGAAAAGACTATCATAAACCTAAAGGTCCAATTAGAAGAAACAAGAAAGATGCAAGTGGTGAGAATCCAATTGAAGAAAAAGGAACAAAATTGTGAAGAGCTAGAATCTAAAATTGTTTCTTTAAGAAAGGAACTGGAGAAAACAACTATTAAGTTGAATAGAAGTTTGAAAAGAGTATTGAAATCTTAGATGATATCATCAATTTTCAAATGTCTCCACTCATTAAGACTGGTCTTGGATATGATGTTGAAGTTTCCTTCCTAACTACACTTAGCCTTGCTACAACCAGGGAGGTTTTATTTGTAGCAAGTGGAGTTCATACTAGTTTTATAGAAGAGAAACCTACTATTGATTGTGCCAAACAGATTAATGAGTTGTGTGTTCCTCACATGGAATAATTTGAGCATATAGATGACATTGTTTTCTATGTGTCTGCTTGTTATACTCATGTAAGTGAACCTAACCTTGATCATGCTTCATTTGATTAGCTAGTGCAAAATTTTGTACCATATAATCATCCTCCCCATAAAAATCGAAGGAATGGAAATCATGCTGTTAGATCTTTACAGAAGAGACGTGAAAGACATAATTGTGGACCAGTGCCGACAACTAGGATAGATTATGGTTGGATTGATGGATGGTTGTGGAATAATTTGACCATATGTTTTATGAATTCATATCATTGTGTATCATCAATCATACAATCATGTAGAATTCCTCTTACTTATTGATGGTTGCCTCAGAAGTGGTCGATCAAGGATCAACCCAAGATTATAGTCGACTAGATTTTTGACTGAGTGCTTAATGATAAGTGCAAGTTCAAGGGGAGCATTCCCTTTCCGTTGATGTCAAAGGGGAAGAGTTGGAGACAGGGGAGAATTTTTTCTATTGTTGTGAGAGTTGCAAACAGAGGAATAATTCTTTTTATGCATGGTGGACTATGTGTTTAGTTGTAGGATTTCCATCAATGACAAAGGGGGAAATTGTTGGAATTATTGTCATTGATGTCAAAGGATTAATGATTTCATTAATGTCACATTACGACATTACGATACACACAAAATGTCCAAGATATATATATATATATATATATATATATATATATATAT
>SNQJ01S0038089.1:113585-126608 GCA_010110895.2 Picea sitchensis | reverse complement strand
TTTCATCCCTAGATTTATGTTTTGAAGCTAGCCGTTTATGCCAAAGAGTTTTAAGGAAAGAGGGAGGAGCATGAGGCCTTGATTAAGCAACACTGGTATGCGCCTCCTCCCCTTAGGGTTTTGACTTTGTGGCCCTGCCATTGCAGCACTAGAAAGCCTAACCTTCCTATCCTTGAATTTAGATTCTCCCGAGACCTAGCCTCTACTCCTTGACTCCATTATACCCTAAGGCACTAGTTTAGACCTCCAACGTTGAGTCAATTGTGTTAAAACAACCTTTCAAACTTCCAAAACTTGAAACCCTAACTAACCCTAGCGACTTACTAACCCTAATTTGTTGATGACGTCATGCCTATTTTGAACTCTTGCTTGATACAAAATGTTGTGGCTTCGTCATCTAGAAATAAACATTGAAGTGTTGATTATTTTCATTGGCTAGTTTGCAAAACGTCCACCTCTTTGCCTATCAAACTAACCCTAGAACTAAGTTGACGTCACCCTCTAGTATAGTGATGCAACACTCTTGTATTGAATGAGCAAGTGATGATATTTTATGATAATTTAGGGATTGATTATATGCTTTGAATGTTATATCATCTCCAGTGTTTATTGACAAGTGATATTATAAGCCATAGCCTTTATTGCAATCATTGACTTCGTCAATAATTACTGTTATTTATGCTCATGTGTATTACATATTGATAGTCATTAACAATTGAAGCATTAACCACTATTTGCATGTATTAGTTTTATTGTTGCATTGTCTCGCAAACAGGTGCCTATCTTGTGGTTTATCTTCTCTTTGACTATTTTCTTGGTGGTAATCTGTGAAGGGAAAATCAACTTTAACCTCTTGAGCCTTAATCCCTTGATCCTTTTCCTTTCAACACCCCAGGTTACCTAGGGACGTCTCCCTTGGGATTAGCCACCCTAAATAGAAAGAGCCCCCCATCGAGGTGACAGTGGGTGGGGAAGCTCTTGTTACGCCAGTTTGACTTCTTGCCTTTGAGCTACTTAACTTACACTACAAACAGAGCGATAACAAGCCCAAGAGGGAATCCACTTGTCCGTAGGGGGATTCTCCCGTAACACTTGCAGTTCCAACTCTGCTACTCTTGATTGAATATGATGAATGGATTCAATGAGCTTCCCCACTTGGATCTCAACTGTCTCTTCTTCCATGTAGGCCAAGCCTGGCACAGAGCGGAGTGCTCTATTCAATGCCTCTTTAACTCCAATCTTCTCTGCAAGAAAATGATATTTCTCTTTCTGGATTTGTTCTCTGTCCACTTCGAACTTCACTCGAAGGTCATCTTTCTCTTGTTGCGCAACCCAAAGTTGCTCTAGGGATTCCTCCTTTGCTTGCTTCAGGGCCTCTATGGCCTGCTCCTTTTCTTCCCGTGCTCGTCGAAGGCGAGCCTCTGTCGCATCTAATAATCTGCATAGTTGGGTAGGCTCATCCCTTAATTCTACACCTTCTGATGATGATGGTGCAATAGACACTGCACGACTTGAATAGAGAGCTTGTTGTACTCCCTTCAACTCTGCCTCGATTTTGTCATACATTGTTTCCTGCTTTGCTTCATTTCGCTGCAATATATCCTCTAAGGTATTTGCTACAACTGTGATGATGAGGTCAATTCCATCCACCATGAGTACATTCTGTGACTGAGGCTTATTGGCTTGGGATTTCTTTTGTGCTGAGGGTTTCTTTGGAGAAACCTTCCTTTTATTTGATGTCTCGGTTTCTGTAAGGGGATCCTTCGGCGATGTTACTTCACCCTTTTCTTGCTTGTCTTCTTCCCCTTCTTCCTCTTGGTTTACTTCGTTGCCTCCTCCTCCTCCAGGTGAATCAGACGCATTTTCCTCCGATGCATTGTTTATCTCTTGCACTTATTCCTTCTTCTTCTTCTTGGTGCTACTTGGTCCATCATACCCTTCTCAAGTGACAAAAGGACTTCCGATGATGTCGGGGTCGAAGAGTTATGCATCTCCAACCGATATAAGGAATTCATCTGACCATTCCATGGTTATCTCCTCCATGTCTTCCTCGGTCAATATGTAGTAAGACTATAGCTCCTCCTTGTCTTCGTCCCCACACACAGTGATATATATGAAGTGTCGGTCTGCGCGGAACTTTGCAAATGGCCTAAACCAATGGAGTGTATTCGACATCATTCGGGGGAAATATTCAATGGTTCATGTGAGTTGTTGGTAGTATGTGCGGAACACCACATTTGACTTCCATTGCTTCGCCATGTCTCTCCAATACCACAAGGTGGTGAACCTCGCGGCCAATGGTTCTGATGGCTCAACTTCAGGGAATGTCGCTCCCTCTAGCATTTCCCAAGCGACAAATGCGATTAGGATCAACAACCAAATAAAGTGGAACTTGTAGCCTTGGTCCTACACTTCACGATAATCATTCTCCAACTCGTTGACGAGGTAGCTCACCCATTTCATCTGCATGCCTTCGACGCACTTCCCTGCGAGGTCAATGATGAACCCTGTGACTTACGTTAGTCTATTCTTCCTGACAAGATTGCTTGCTATCAATTGAAAAGTTAGGCACATTGTGCCATCCTGGATGGAGGCTACCTTGTAGCCTTGCTTCCCTTTCTCCGCATCACAATACACCTTTTTTGTTCGTTGCGCCAGGGAGCGATTTGCAGCCTTCCCTAGGTAGAATTTCTAAGGATCTGGTCCCTACATTCTTAGTCCATTAATAAGGTGGATCAGCCTTGGATCCATAGTGATGCTCCTATCCAACCATAGGTACCTTCCATGGAAGCACGACAAGAGGATTTTAACGCACGCGTTAACCTCATGATGTCTACCGAGGTGGGGGGTCTTCATGACGTTTAAGATATTGGACCTCGCAATCTCCTTGATCCACGACTAGGAAACTATCTTAGGATTCTTCCCAGTCATCTTTGTTAGGTATCTGTATGGAACGATCATCCCATAATTCTTCCTGTTGCAAAGGTTGAAATCACTTATCTTCAGAGCTAGGATTAGTCCCAACTACGGTCCTACTGTGCGTATCCCTTTCGGGAGGTACGTCGTGATGAGTGTGTACTCAAAATATCTTGGGACGTTGTCATGAATAACCACGCTAGCTAGAGGCAGGATGTAGTCGGGCAAGACCAACGGGATTAACTTCATGTTCACCAGGTCATCGCGGTGCTTTCTTCTTTTCTCGATCATTGTTCAGGATGTCCCAGATTGATGCCTAGTCGAGGGGGATGCTTGCAATCGTCTCATCGATGAGGCCTATAATCCTGCGAACATGACCTTCTCAGCCATAAGGTCGATCCAAATTTATTCTATGGACTTTTCTACTGCGTTGCGTTCACCCGACATACACGCTCATGGTCAAATATCTCGGGTAGGCGAACAAGTGCTCAAGATAGCAAAACGGGTGGTGAGGTCTCAAAAGCACAACGTGATAACGATTAGTTCTTTGTGGGCTCGAATATCTCAATTTGCAAAAGTGTCTCCGGTGAGGCATTCGACGGATTAAATAAGAAACCTCATAACATAGTCCTCCAATGGGCATGAATGCCTCAATCAATACGATTCCATCCATTGTGGCGAGGTCCCAACGGTCCAATGGCAATCTTTCTGGCAATAAATGTGTTTCTAGTCATTTCAGAGCGTCATTATAATGGTCGGGATGCCTCCAATGGTCACATAGATTCACCAAGTCAAAGCTTCCTTATGCATTGTTCTTCTATTTCGACGAGGTTCAAGTTCTTCCAGCCTTCCTTCTGTGAAGTCCTCTCTGGAGCTTTCTGCAATTTTTCTAACTTTTCCTTCTTCTTACTGATATTTATGGCCTTCTTTCCTATGATCTGAGTCTCTGGATTCCACTTTCCAATTTTATTCTTATATTCTCTTAGCATAGTAACTTCTCACTTCTGAGGGTCTTTCAAAAGGTTCGTGTATAATACCTCTTCTCTTATTACTTCTGGGGTAGGTTCTCTTCTCTCCAGCATGGATAGGTTCCTTAATCCTTCTTGTGTTCTTTCAACTTTGACAACCTTCTGCTAGTAATAAATACTCTGGAACTATATTATTCAATGGACATTGACCTAGGTCGAGCTCTAAACAGATTTAGGTCCCTTTTAGTCCTAGCTTACGTGAAAGGTAAGAAATCTAGCCAAAGTACTTTCATTGATTGCTCAAACTTATAGAATCTAGATAAAGGTAGGGAGATTCCACATTGTCACCCACACAAAGGCATTGGGAGTGGGGCCAAAAACTCATAATTATGGTTCCGCGAAGAAGCCATATTTGTACCAAAACCATAGTCTCTCTTCCAAAATATTTTTTAATCTTTGAAATTGTAAAGATAAAGTAGTAAAAAACAAACTCTTTGAAACCAAATAAAAATTGAATCTTTATGCTTGGGTAAGTTTAACCTATTCAACAATTGTTGATGTTGATGGCTATAATCTATTACAACAAAAAATTATTAAGTACACCATCAAGAAGAAGTATAAACATTTTACTTTTTGGATTTAGTACCTAGATTAAATTATAGTGCAATTTCAACAATTCTTCAGAAACCCCTATTACAACCGGATTATACAATCTCAACAAATAATATGTACAATTCTGGAAAAAAAAACAAAACAAAAAACTAAATTTCCAAAGTACCAACTGATCCAAAATGGATCCACGAAGGCCTAAAAATCAAATTTCGCGGAATCGGATGAAACCAATGCCATTACGTCGGGTTCGTCGCGTCGATTATGGCCATATATTTTTTTTCCGAAAATGGACACAGTATGCGAAAGTTATCGTGTTCTGATCAATTTCCCAAACAAGTAAAAAAAGTCAACAGTCAACATGTCGTACTACTGACGTTAGCAATACATTGACATGACATGGCAGTGACGTCAACATGATGTCATGATGACATCAACATGGACATGTGGCAGCACTAGGAGGTGACACATGTCACTCATTTTTGGCATTTTTAGGTTAAGTTGGCACGGTACAGATTTTGACACATGGCATTGTACAGAAGTGACACGTAGATGTATGGATGTGACGTGGCTACATGTGGTAGGATCAAGGTATGACACATGGTACCAGAAACAACATGACACGTGGATGATAGCTTGACACATGTCGTACGACGTTGACTAGGCAGATGCATTGGTAGAGTGACTGGGAAGCTAACTGTGCTGGTGATTGGACTATACAGTCCAATCACAGGGTGACACGTGGCCCAATCAGAGGGTGCCATGTGGCACCCTGGATTTGGAAAATATTGGATGGGTCAAAAATTTGTTTGGCACTCCATTGAGCTCGAACTCATAACCTCCGGACGAGTAATGACTTTCAACCAATGCATTAACCACCCTTGCTACTATGGTTCTTGTTTTGACATGTGGCGGTTTTTTATTTTAAGTTGGATGGCACCATGTTTGGGGATAAGCCCTAGTCAGTGGGGGCTATCTCAACCGAACAAGGGCCATGGACCAAGGCTAGACCAGAGGTTTAGGGTGTGGCTGACACTTGGGGATGGCTACATGCCTCCCATGCGACCCAGGTCCAGGAGCTAGGGAGGATGAATAGGGGATTAACTATTTAGAGCCTAACACATGGACACATGGGCCATCCCATATGACCAGGAGCCCGAGTAAAGGGGGTTGGCATGCCCAATATGCTACAAAAGTGGGTTTTAAACTATATTATATGGGTTTTTTTGGATTATTATGCTCATTTTGGAGGATTTTGCCCATTATTGGGGGATCTTGAGACTTTTTTGAGGCCAGATCTTTGGGGGAAGTTGGGAGGAGAACCCCAAGTCAAATCCTATAAAAACCAGAGGTTCTTGACAAACTAAGGAGGTTCATAAACAACATATAGATGAGGAATTTTAAATACTAAGCCATTTTTTATGCAGGGAAGCCGTTGAGGAAGCGAACTTTGGAGGCCATTTCCGGGAGCTACGCTCAACCTCTTTCAGTGCCATCAGTTGTGTTGGATTCTTGAGGTCGAGCAAAACAAAACCAAACCAGTTTGTAATCCTTTTGAGATACTTATGATGTGATTTTATAGCATTGAAGATAAATAAGAAAGCCTCCCCCACTAAGACATAGGCCTAGAGACGTAGGCAACCTTGTCGAACTCCGTTATCAAGATTGTTGTTATGGTTTGTTATTACTTATGTTTAATTTATGATATGCATTATTTATGATGGCTACAATATTCAATATTCTTTCATTAATATCTCCTTCCTCATTTAGGTTTTTGAATGGTAATTTAACACATGCTTAAAACTCAACCAAGTCTTTAAAAGATCATTTTCGGATCAAGTGGTATCAGAGCAGGTTAATAGTTGGTTGTTTGATTTTGCATGATTACCAGGGAAAAGATAAGTCATGGTGAATGCGATCTTGTGGAAGGATATCCTAAGATTGGATCGAGAAAGAGGGCATCTCAAAGTGAGAAGATGGCATCCGAAGAATGAATGTCTCAGAACGAGATAGAGTTTCAAAATACTTTCTTCTCCATGTCTAAGATGGTAAAGGTATTATATGATGATTACTTGGAACAGAAGAGGCCTTTTCAAGGGGAATCGTCAAAACAAGACAAAAGTGAATAAGGAGAGGACCCTCCTAAACCTCCTCCTTCACCTCCTTCATCTTCATCTTCTTCTTCTTCTTCAAGTACAAGTTCAACTTCTACTACAAGGAAACATTCTCATAAACATAAGCATGATATGCCATTACTTAAGCTTGATGTAAAATTCAAATTTCCCATGTATGATGTTGAAGTCAATGTTGAGAGGCTTGATAACTAGGTCATACAGATGGAAGCTTATTGCAGTGTGCAACAAATCAAACATGAGGCAAACCAAATCAAATTGGCATCGCTTCGTCTTGCAGGCACAACACTCATCTAGTGGCAGAGTACGCTGCAACATGGTACTCATCAAGTTGGTAATGTATTTCCATCATGGCAATATTTTGTTTTTTCACTTAGAAAACAATTTTATCCTTTGGGTTATAAGGAAAAGGCTTTAATTGAATGGAAAAGTCTTAAACTAAGAAAAGGACAAACGATGCAAGAATACACGAATGAATTTCATAAGATGGCATTAATGTTAAATATTCCATTATATACACAAGAAACTCTTATGAAGTATATAGGAGGTTTACCTGCACATATTCGTAACACTATATTTATGTTTGGACCTACTAATATTGATGAGGTTTATGTTCAAGCAACGTATATTGAAGTAGGGAAAACAAGAGTTGGTGTACTAGGGTAATTGTCTTCAAGGAAAGAAGACAAAAGAAAGGGGAATCGAAAGAAAGTAAGTTCAAGGACAGTGAAGGAAGATAAGCTCTCTTGCAAGCATTGCAAGAAATAAGGGCATGATGATGACCATTGCTGGAAATTGCACGCAGAGAAGAGACCGAAATGGTTCAAAGAGAGGAAAGGGAGGCAAACAGTTGCAACAACAACACGACTAATAGACTTGGGGTATGATTCAGGTGATGAGACTAATATCACAACCGTTGGTTTGTTAGGTAAAATTGGTGATAGATATGATTCTAGAAGTAAATTGTTTCATACAAGGGTCATAATGAAACATACTAAGATTGATATACTGATAGATAATGGATCTCAATCTAACTTAATTTCAAAGGAAGTGGTTAAGAAATTGGGATTAAACACCAAGAAGCATCATAAGCCTTACTCACTTAATTGGATAAGAAAAGATCACAAATTGCCCATAACAAAGCAATGTATCATAAAATTTGCAATTACATATATGTGGATGAAGTAACATGTGATGTGGTGTCGCTAGAAACATGTGGAATGGTCTTAGAAAGCCCTTATTTATATGATCTCAAAGTAATCTTCTATAGGGAACATAATCAATATCACTTAACTAAAGAAGGAAATGAATATGTTGTACATGATCATCACATAAAAGAAAATCAATCTCTTCAAACAATGGAACAATTAAGGAAGGCATCTTATGCAAGAAACACACCTATAATTGTGCTAAGTAAACCAGTTGATCTTAAGCATGAACATGAGATGACTGTAGAATGAAAGTTCAATCATACTGTGTTTCAAGATAAGTTAATTTCATGCAAGCAAATCAAACATATTAGTTCATTTGCAGTCATATTTATGGTGTTATCGTTGCTAATGTTGTCTACATGCATGGTAGTGGATTCAGGAAGATGTGAACGAGTTCAAGTGGCTAACAATATTCTTTCAGTAGTCATGGTTGTTTTTCAATTGATTATGATGTGACGTGTGTACAAGACAGAGTTTAAAGACAAAGGACAAGTGGGGAGGCCTATCCCGCACTTCATGACTGGTTAATATCCTTTTGGAAAACCAAAAGGTCTTAGTGCGGAGGCATGATCCAAAATGGATCCAGGAAGGCCTAAAAATCAAAGTTATAGGAATCAGACGAAACTGGAACCATTGTGTTGGTCTCATCGCGCTGATTCCAGCCATATTTTTTTTTTCTGAAATGGACAATGTATGAAAAAGTTGTTGTGTTCTGATCGATTTCCCAGACAAGCGAAAAAAAAGTCAAAGTCAACAGCCAACAGGTCATACTGCTGACGTCAGAAGTATGTCAGCATGACATGGAAGTGATGTCAACATGATTTCATGATGAAATCAGCATGGACATGTGGCAACACCAGGAGGTGACACATGTCACTCATTTTTGACATTTTCAGGTCGAGTTAACATGGTGCAAATTTTGACACGGGGCACTATATGAAAGTGACACATGGTTGTATGGACGTGATGTGGTGACAAGTGACATTCTCAGGGTACGACATGTGACTATATGGACGTGACATGGTGACAGGTGGTAGGCTTAGGGTATGACACATGGTTGTACATATGTGACATGGCACCAACGAATGTTTGGGGATAAGCCCCGGTCGGCGGGGGCTAGCCCAACCGACTAGGGGCCATGGACCAAGGCTGGACTGGAGGTTTAGGTCATGGATGACACTTGGGCATGGCCACATGCCTCCCATGCGACCCAGAGCGAGGCGATAGGGAATATGAATAGGGGATTAATTTTTTAGTGCCTAGCACATGGCCACATGGGCCATCCCATATGAATAGAAGCATAGGTAAAGTGGGCTGGCATGCTCGATATGCTGCAAAAGTGGGTTTTAATGTTGATTTTTCCCATTATTGGGAGATCTGGAACCCTTTTTGAGACCAGATCTTGGGGGGAAGTTCTTGATAGCCTATGGAGGTTAAAAAATAAGAAAATGATGAGGAATTGTAAAGCCTAAGCCATTTTTTATGCAAGGAAGCCATTGAGGAAGCGAACTTTGGAGGCCATTTGCGGGAGCTATGCTCAACCTTTTTCAGTGTCGTCAGTTGTGTTGGATTCTTGAGGTCGAGGAGAACATATCAAAAACATTTTGTAATCCTTTTGAGATACTTATAATGTGATTTTTCAGCATTGAAGATAAATAATAAATCCTCCCCCACTGAGACATAGGCCCGGAGACATAGGAAACCTTGCCAAAATCCATTATCAAGCTTGTTGTTATAGTTTGTTGTTCCTTATGTTTACTTTCTGATTTGCATTCTTTATGATGGCTGCAATATTCTTTCATTAGGATCTCCTTCCTCGTTTAAGTTTTTGAATGGTAATTTAACACATGCTTAAAACTCAACCAAGTATTTAAAATATCATTTTCGAATCACCAAAAATATACCTATTTTCAACACAACATTTGGAAAAACCACGCAACAACCAAATCTTTTGTAAAGTGTTTAAAATACATTTTTTTTAGATTAACTGCCTAAAATAATTAATTGAATTATGGTCCCTTAAATTCCCCTATCATACCGACATTAAGAATGTATGAGAATGGGGGATCGATTCGGTGAGCTAAGATCAGTGAAGTCTGAGTGAGAATCAAACTCTTTGAATTTTGTCCATTCTCAGATTTACCAAATCCAAGTGATTCGTTTCTTCTTATCATAGGCTAACACTGAGAATGGAACTTCTATTGGACATTGGGTTCTGTGCTTCCCACGAGTTTCACGACATGGGTTAAGACGAAACTAATACGGAAAATAAAAGTTATAGGAATAAGACGAAACTAGCACCATTGTGTTGGTCCCGTCGCACTGATTCTAGCCATATATTTTTTTCCCGAAAATGGACACTGTATGCAAAAGTTATCACGTTCTAATCGATTTCCCAGACAAGAAAAAAAAAGTCAAAATCAAGAGTCAATAGGTCATACTGCTGACGTCAGAAGTATGTCAACATGAAATGGAAGTGATGTCACCATGATTTCATGATGAAAACAACATGGACACGTGGCAACACCAGGAGGTGACACATGTCACTCATTTTTGGCATTTTCAGGCTAAGTTGACACAGTGTGAATTTTGACATGGGGCACTGTACGAAAGTGACACATGGTTGTATGGACGTGATGTGGTGATAGGTGGCATGCTCAGGGTATGACACATGACTATATGGACGTGACGTGGTGACAGGTGGAAGGCTCAGGGTATGACACGTGGTTGTACATACGTGACATGGCACCAATGACAACATGACATGTGGCACATAAGACAATGACGTGGCAGGATGACAGCTTGACACATGTTGTACGAATATGACTGGGAAACTGACTATGTTGGTGACTGGACTGTACAATCCAGTCACAGGGTGACATGTGGCCCAATTAGAGGGAGCCATGTGGCACACCAGATTTGGAAAATATTGGATGGGTAAAAATTTTGTTTAACACTTCGTCGAGCTCAAACCCATAACCTCTGGACGAACAACGACTTCCAACCGATGTGCTAACCACTCTTGCTACCGTGGTTCTTTTTTTGGCATGTGGCAGTTTTTTATTTTAAGTTGGATGGTGTGAATGTTTGGGGATAAGACCCAGTCGGTGGGGGCTAGCCCAACCGACCAGGGGCTATGGACCAAGGCTAGACTCAAGGTTTAGGTTGCGGATGACACTTGGGCATGGCCACATGCCTCCCATGCGACCCAGAGCGAGGAGATAGGGAAGATGAATAGGGGATTAATTTTTTAGCGCCTAACGCATGGCCACATGGGCCATCCCATATGAATAGGAGCCTAGGTAAAGGGGGCTGGGGTACTCGATATGCTGCAAAAGTGGGTTTTAATGTTGATTTTGGAGGATTTTCCCCATTCTTGGGAGATCTAGAGCCCTTTTTGAGGCCAGATCTTGGGGGGAAGTTGGGAGGAGAACCCAAAATCAAATCCTATAAAAGACAGAGGTTCTTGATAGCCTAAGGAAGTTCAAAAACACGAAAATGATGAGGAATTGTAAATCCTAAGCCATATTTTATGCAAGGAAGCCATTGAGGAAGCGAACTTTGGAGGCCATTTACAGGAGCTACTGTCAACCTTTTTCAGTGCCATCAGTTGTGTTGGATTCTTGAGGTTGAGGAGAACATATCCAGAACAATTTGTAATCCTTTTGAGATACTTCTAATTTGATTTTTCAGCATTGAAGATAAATAAGAAATCCTCTGCCACTGAGACATAGGCCCAGAGACATAGGAAACCTTGCCAAAATCCATTATCAAGCTTGTTTTTATAGTTTGTTGTTCCGTATGTTTACTTTCTGATTTGCATTCTTTATGATGGCTGTAATATTCTTTCATTACCAAATCCAAGTGATTTGTTTCTTCTTATCGTAGGCTAACACTGAGAATGGAACTTCTATTGGACATTGGGTTCAGTGCTTCCCACGAGTTTAACGACATGGGTTAAGCCCCTCTCGCGGATCCTAACTTCGAAAATTGTGGTGGAGAATAACACATGTGGGTTTTGGTCTAACGAAAATCGTATTCCAACAAATGGAATCATAATGACAGGTCTCAAGTTCAAAACTCACCCGACACGCACTAGGGAGGATATTGTTGGACATTGGGTTCAGTGCTTCCAATGAGTTTTGCGATATGGGTTAATCTCCTCTCATGGATCCTAACTACGGATATTGTTGCAGAGACTAACGCATGAAGATTTTTGTCTAATGGCAATCGTATTATAACAACTTCCTCCCTACAGTTAGTGGACCTATGACTTTTGGGAAATTCAAACCTAGAACCTGAAAAGCTACTAAAATTGGTCGGCTAGACCCCCTCTTTGGACTTAGGAGGTAATTACCTCCCCCTTGTTGGGTACGTGTTATATTATTTTCATGTGGAGGGGGGGAGCATGCAATGGATTTTTACGATCATTGTATTTTCACTATTTTTAACATTTTCGCTATTTTTAGCGATTTTCTAATTTAATTTCAGATTAAGGGAATAGGGTTTTGGAAGTTGTGGAATATCTAAAATATTGTAAATATTATATTGTGAATGTTGAAATTAATGCAATGAAGATTTGAGAGGTGTAACACCAACGAAGGTTGGTTTTCTCCCGATTAAGGGTTTCCAATGTAAATCTTTGTGTACTATATGTATGAGTCATTGATTAATTTCCTTTTTTCTTAAGAATATGTATTCATAGTTTTACTTCACGGGTTTAAAGATTACATTTAAAATTAATTACAATTGTATTCACGAGCACATGATGCTATGAAACATCAACCTATTTCATTGCAAACATCCCTCTTGCTCCAAATGTAATAGGATTCAAGGTTGATCTTATCTACTCTATGACCAAGTCAAGATTAACCCAAATCCCCCCTCATAAAGGTGTTTGAGGTGACTCGGATATTTTCTCCACCAATAGGATTTCCTTATCAACAAAATGAACACACTCGAATGACCAAACATCAAGGGAATCGATTCTTACATCCCCTCCAAACAAAATTCAAATCACTCGACAAAGAGATAGTCCCACTAATATAGATAACCTCCTACTTTGTTTCCACACAAAATTTGACTACTTATTCCATATTTTGAATGGTAGACGACTCCATAGGAAGATTAAGAAGTAGTGTATTAGACTTATCCAAAAGTTGGAGATCCTCCAATACTAAATATTTC
>SNQJ01S0038089.1:94078-110013 GCA_010110895.2 Picea sitchensis | reverse complement strand
CCCTAACACTGAACACAAGCCTATAATCAAGGGTATAGAAAGGTACTCAATTCGCAAGTTGACCTCCACCTTAACCCGCATATCTAGAACATTTCCCTTTAGGATACTAACTAATCCATGAACTTCCAACCTCATTCCTTAACATCTTCCCTTTAGATTGAATAGATGGGTTTACCCTTCCTACCACAATATTCATCCAATATATCCTTCTTTTTCCAAAAAAATTTCAAGAAAACCTTGTGACAATCACTGTGCATGTGGCCATAGGCATGACACCTTATGCATCTAAATGGGATGTTTTGATAATAGATAATCTAGGAATATTTTTTACCACCCATTACAAAATACATTGACTCATGAAGACCAAGACTAACATCTATATTAATTAGCAATCTCGCCACATATTTGACATTACTAGTAAAAAATATATCATCAATTAAAAGGGTCTTACCAATGGAATTCCCAATAACTGAAAGGGATTGTATTGTCTAGAGATCCATGTATAAGGTGGGTAGCTTCACCCAAACTAGTTTTTTCATCATAAAATCATCATTGGCATCAAATAAAGGATGCCATGGCTTCATGGATAGGAAATAACTATCCATGAACCATGTTCCTTTAAGAATTAATATTATGCCTCATAATCGAATAAGAACCCTATCAATCCCCAAGAAATAATGTGAAAGGACACATTATAACTAAGAATAGGAACCCACGCCTATTGTGTCCAACTTCAAAGTTGTTCCATAACAACCCTCTAACCCATGAATTTCCCTTCTGAAGTATTTCCTGCCAAATCAAGTATTTGGTTTACACCTACATCTTAGGCGACCACCAAGGAAACCCCACTCCCTGGACTCTTCACCACTTTTCATTACCTCTTTCCCTTCACCTTCTTCACCCTCAAATCTCATTGCAAATGTTATAATTCCAACTTCCCACCTACCATTTCCCACCTCTAAAACCTTATTCCTTCCATCATACATGTCAAGAAATAAAAACTCTAAGTATAAAGAGGGTTGCAATAGTTTGGGAATTACTCATTCCAATACCTTAGAGCTATATGTTTTTACTCTTCACACAATAATATTTTCCTCTTCCTCTAATGAAATCTGCTGACCATCCTCTAAAGGAAAATTTGAATCTTGATAGTAAGTTTGCAAAGAGGCATCATATGTTGGAACCATATTACCTCCTACCAAGTTGTCATTTGAACCACTTAACCTAAGTTTGAATTTAGCACTATATTGTCCTCCTTTAGCCCCCAAGGCCCTAGGGAGCTTTTCCACCAATGTAGCATTACTAGGGTAATGAGAAAAAAAAAACATATTTAGGTAAGGTGTCTTTAGAATAATCCACAAGATGAATATATTCCTCCATTCCTCAAATCCTAGCTCAAACTCTACATATCAATGCATTTCACTTATCTTCAATAGCTATAACCTCATTATTTATTGCACAAGTTTCCAAAGTGTGAGTTTTAACTTACTGTCATGCTATTTAAATTTCTCTAGAATACTTATGCTACTACAAAACACTCTCTTTTAGAGAACAAAGACTTTATAATGTATTGTAACCATTTAGTTGCTAGACAATACCTTGATCATGCCTTAAACACCTTTAAAGTGTGGGGGTTTTCTCTGAGAAGGGTTTTCCCAAGGAAATCGTTGTATAATGGTTGTATGTTTTTTTGTTGTTCTTTACTACAAGTGTGATTATTGAATTTCTACACATTTATCTCTCATTGATTAGTGTAGGAAGCATATTTTTCACCTCTGCTCCCTTCAAAGTGACTCTAAATGGAATTTGTAGAAATACTAGGAAGTCTTTGTTTTTTTCATGTTACTTATCTTGTGTTTGTATGTTAGGTACCTTATCATACCTAGTCCATCGTCTCAATGGGTGGAATACCAACTTCTAAGTGGAGGATTGGATAGGGTGTATTGCTTTAGATGATAAATTATAAAAAAGATTATGGATTTTCTTGATTTTCCTCATAGATTCTAGAGATGTTGAAGCCCCAAGATTCACATCCATATAAGATAATTTGAGTGATGGTGTCTCAAAGAGAGTTTTTTTTCTTCCCAAAATCAACAATCTCCTAATTTAATTTTGTTTTCAAGACCACATTATGATTTCCTTCTTCCATTAATCCCTTTCTCAACATTATAATTCTAGTTAATAAGCTTGTGATGAAGGTCAATTCCAATACACTTGTAAAAATTAAATTCCTCTAAGTTGCTAGTGTCATACACATCTTCTTGGATTTGATTATCACGATAACCTTTGTCCTATCAATATTTACTAACATACCTATGCCAAAAAACACTTTAAGAATTCTTAGTTGCTTGTCAAGGTCAAAAGGGCACCTCACCAAAAGATAATATCACCAGCATAAAGAAGAATGATGATGACTATTCTAGCTAAAGTACTATAAACACAGAGTGCTTCTTCCAAACATACCTATAATTCATCAATATAAATGCCAAAAAGGTAGGGGACAAGTAATAGTCGTGTTTAACCCCTATATTATAACAATTTTATTTTTTCCTATATACATTAACTATGAAGATGATATATGCATATAAACCATTTTTCTAAACCTTCTTTGAATAAAAATTTGATAACCTTAAAAAGAAAAACCAAGAATCTAAATACATATCCCATAATGATTATAGGCTATTTTTAAACCATTTTCGATAATGAAATATAATAACTCTATATATTCCCCTCGATTTTCATATTAATTGAAGGTAAAAAATAGTGCAATCCCCTATATTTAATCCCCTCAATGAGTTACAAGGTGAGGTCCTTTGCTTATATATTATATAGCACATAGATACTGGAAAATAAGATGACATGCTTGGACAACTAAAGAATAATATCCCATATTTCTTCCCATCAAATCCTAATTAGAACAAGAAATATCCCATATTTCTTCCCATCAAATCCTAATTAGAGCAAGAAAGAAGAGACTCCTTTCAACATTTCAGCTATTGTAGAACTATAAACCTTATCTTCAGTAATAACACCTTTAAGACTTGACTTTACCTCCTTGAAAGTACTTGATAAAAACCATATGTATGTTCAAATACCTCACCTTTAATGCTTTAATCACATCTAGAATATAAATGAGAAGGATGAATATCATATATGTTTGTTATCTTAGAGTCAGTCGATTAAGATCAAACTTGTAGATAAGGACCTTTATTGATGATCCAAAACCTCATCACTTGATTTCTGAAATAGATGAACTAACCGTGGTAATTAGGTTTTTTTCGATCTCCTTTTAAAGTAATGACAATGTTTCTTCCTTCTGAATTAAGGTTGGAAAAGTTCATCTTATCCCAATTCTATATAAGATTTCAAGTTCCAATTCTATACAATATTTTATTTATTTTTAATTATTTTTATTTAATTTAAAAAAAAAAGTTTTTATTTTAATTATATAAAAAATAAAAAATTCAATTTTTTTAAAATTATGTGTTTTATTTAAATGATATAAAAAATAAAACGAAATTGAAATGATAAAAGAACTTGGATTCTCTAACAAATTCTATCCATTCATTTAACAAATTCAATATAAGAATACATTTTCTCAATAAAATATTGAATTCAATTTTTTTTGTTTGTATAAATCTCCTCTCAACCACCCCCTAATTATAAATATCTTATAACATCTCCAACTTGAGGCATGTTTTGAGATAAAACTCAAGGCATGTTTTGAGATAAGATATCTTGTCGTGCATGATCAATAGGTGGGCAGAATTGACTTGCCCATCATTTTTAGATATATCCAAATGGACAAATAGTCACCTTCATAAGGGATATGCCCACATCCATAAATTATTTAAACCAATCAACTAAAACTTTTTTATATGGCTTATTTATCAAATATAAATTATGTGTTTAAAGTTTAAATGCTAGTTTTTATTGGAATTATATACATATTTTTAAATTTCTAACCATGTGTTGTCATTTCAAGAAAGATATTTATATAAAGCAATGGTTTCTACGTTTTAAACATCTTATTCTTGAAGAAAAAAAACACGAAACCCTAAAAATGCTAAATTGATTATTGCAAATTCAATTTAAATTTAGATTTATTAAATTTAGTAATTTTTTTAATTTAAAAGATTTAAATTAATTACATATAATTTTATCATGTTTAGGATCAGAGGAGTTCACAACAATAAAACTGATATTCTTTACTGTTTTGTTGACTTCAAGAAAACTTTTGATAATATGCCTAGGACTAACCTTTGGAATAAGTTAGAAGAGCTAAGAGTTCCTTCTAGGATGAGAGCTATTGTGATAAGGTTGTATGTTATTGTCAAGTTTAGGAGCAATGAAGGTTAGTGAGAAGAAATTAACTGCAATATTGGAGTCAAGAAATGTTTTCCCCTATCCCCTATCCTTTTCAGCATATACATTGACAAGTTGAAGATTGTCTAGAAGTCATAGGTTGTGTTGGACGAACTCTTGCCAGTATAGTCACCATCCTTCTTCTTTATGCCGATGATATTGTTCTTATGTCAAGGAATTCCTATGACCTCAGTAAGTAGTTTAGAATCCTTAAAGACTTTTTCTCTAGTACATGAACGATTATGAACACTAACAAAACAAATGTTATGATAATTAAATCCACCAAAATCACCTATGATACTTTCATATACGACAACAAAAACTTGGAGGAAGTGCATTCATACAAGTATCTTGGAATTGATATTCATCACAGGCTCAATTGGAACTAGAGTATTGAGAAAAGGATAAATGGAGGGTGGAAAGCTTATTATGGGCTTGAAAATAATTGTAAATCATGAGGCCTTTGGCTATGGGATAAGAAAAATATCCTCTTTGAGACTCTTGTCATTCTTATTATATTATGGATGTGAATTTTGGGGGCGCAATATCTCTTGAGAATCTTGGAGAAACATAGAGTAGATAGATCAAATCCAAAAGTATTTACAACTTACAATCTCAAAATTAAGGGCAATACACACTATTCTATCCTTCTCATACAAGCGAGCCTTTCCCCCTTTGATAACACAACTATGATTAGGTACTTAATGTACAAGAACAATATAAACAACATGGATTACAAGAGGCTCCCCAAAATTTCTTTAGACTCTAGCCAAAATCACCAATGGCTCAAGCGGGGATGACATAATGATGCCAAGTCATGGCTAAATCATTGGGGAATAAAAGAATAAGTTATTTTGCAAAATATTAATGGTATTAAAAATATTGTTCAAGCTAAATTTAAGGAGAATCTACACTACGATCAAAATTAGAGGATTAAATAAAATTGAGATATTATAGGGAGGTGCTTAACCTTAACCTTGAAGATTAAAAGTATCTTTATGTTTTGACTAGCTTAAAGAAGAGAATCAATATTGCTAATATAACAACTAATTCTCACGAACTACATAGTGAAACCTGGGATTGTACAATCCCCAAAACATTGTGACATGAAAGAATCTGTCACTTTTGTGACACCAAGAGGGTTGAAGATGATGGAATAGGTGATAATAAGTAGTGATACTAGGGAGCTCAAGTTTTCGAGCGCCAACGATTTTGAGATTCAGTTTTAGGGTTCCACTGCGGGCTCTACGACTAGGTTTCACTAGCCACAACCTTGGCCTCCATGGTTTGCGCAGACACTGTCCCTTCCAGAGCGAGCGGACAAGAGTTTTTGTGTGCTTGAGAACAGCGATGGCGAGCCCAACAGACGCGTGATCCTTCTGCGGTTGGATGTGGACCTCCAATGGCGGCGTCTAGGGGCCAAGACGACAAGTAGGGGATGAGTTTTTGGGTTCACTTCCCTTGCCTGCGTCTTCATATCCTGGTGAGGGATCCGTTCTTCTTGCTGGTGCTGGTTTTCAAGGGTTTGTGGGCTTGTTTTCAGGGGTGCATTTTGATTTTTCTTGCTGGTGCTTCTTTTTTAGTGTTCGTGGGCTTGTTTTTGGGGGCGTATTGGTGATTGACGCCGAAGTTTTGCGGTGGAGGAGGCTTCAGGTTTTGGCTACGACTGATTTCTTGTATTCTCCTCGTTTTCTCTTCTTTCTTGGCTTGAAGAGGCATTGGACCAGAGCTTTGAGGTCCACTGGGGGCGTGCGATGGTTTGTTTAACACTTTGAGGTCCTTTGTGGGCGAGCGGTGTTGGGTAACCACTTTGAGGTCCTTTGGGGCATGCAGATTCTGGTTTTAGCTTCTTTCTGGTTCTTGTTGGGGGTTTTTTCCCCTGCATTGTTTCTTGTACAACTTGCGTGTTGGTTTTGGTGTCCTACTGGGGATGTTTGTGATTTTGTTTCTAAGCATGGTCATTGGACTTGTACTTCTCTGAGCATCTGTGGGGTCTTGAAGATGTAAAAAATTTATATTTTCATTAATATAAATGAGCTAATTTTCTACGGGAAAACAAGGTTGAAGATGAAAAGCACTTTCTCCTAGAGTGCCCAGTGTATACCCAAATTAGATCCCATTTTCAAAATATTTTTCACAATATCGACCTTCCTGACCTTTAAGTCATCAAAACTATAGCGATCTTGGAATGCTTTTGGTAATGTTTTTCGAGCACTAAAATAAAATTTTAAAGAAATCCAAGTAATTTCTTACCTTTCTTAAGGTCTGATAGACCAATTTTGGTCTCAGTGGACACTAACAATCATCATCATCATTTACATCCCAAGTAGATCCTTAGTGGGTCTAATGATTAAGAATATGTGTTTCCTCCTAAGAGGTCACAAGTTCAAATCTAGAGGGGGTAGGTTATGTATACTTGCATAGAATTTAATAGTCAAATCATTGCACCAAGAGATCCCTTATCCCACAAACAAGGTCTTTGATGTCTCACTTGTCGTGACCTAAAAATCAAATTTTTTAATATAAGTATTTTTTAATTATTTTTTAATGACATATATGTGAGAACATCTCCTCCTCCATATTAAAGTGTACAATGTCTCTAGACCTAAAAATTAAAAAACAATAATAATAACATTCATATAAAATGTAGTAAAAAGAGAAATAAGAGAAATAAATCTCTATATTTTATTTTTGAATCTTGGTTTATAATTATTTTTCCAATATTTTATAAATATAAAGTTAAAATTGATCTTTAATATTATGGACTTTACACTTATAATATAATATGTCAAATACATCTCTTTTATTTTAAATAATAAAAATAACATTAAAAATAAATATTTATAAATCATAAGTAAAATTCGAATTTTTATTTTACCATTAGAAATAAAAACTTTTTACATAATTAGTTTTAAATTATTTCATAATGATGGTAATGATATTTAAAAAAAACATTAATTATAAAATTATTATTTATATTTAAAATTATTTTATAATGATAATGGTATTTTAAAAAATTCATTAATTATAAAATAATGATTTATGTTTAGACAACGTTATTATTAAAAAAGAGATGACTCTAATGGAGGTAAGATTTATTTTTTGTTTTTTCTTTTTAACATCAACCTCCTTTATTTTTTGGTGCAGATTTAGTTCTTTTTAAATCCTTTCAATCCATTACTAGAATTTATTTGATCTATTTGTATTTATGGGGATCGAGTTTTGAGATTTGAAGTTAATGGAATATCACTTTGGAAACATGTCACTTTGAGGATTCCCACTTTAGATAGCAAAAACACTTTCCGTGGGAATCTAGGTCAGTGATGGAAAACTTTCATAAATTAATTATTGGATCACAACTCAACGAAAAACTCCCATGGATTAATGTGTAAACCACAAGGGGACAAATGGAAGTAGGCTTTTTTACATCTTCCTTGAACTAAAAGGAATAGGTTAATGACCCAAGATCCAAAGATATTTGAAAAGAGTGGAAACCTACCCTCTTTTAAAATCCTAACTAATCATTTCAAATTATATGATTTTTCTTTAATAAAAATAATAAATCAATCTATATATACATAACAATAATAATTATTCTATAATCAATTAACAATTATATTATCAATTTACAACTAAATTGTAATATATTTTACCCCTATAAATATAAAAATAAATAAAATAAAATATTATTTAATATATTTACAATAAAAACCAAAAATAACAACTATATTATCAATTTACAACTAAATTGTAATATATTTTACCTCTATAAATATAAAAATAAATAAAATAAAATATTATTTAATATATTTACAATAAAAACTTGACAAAAGGATAACAATTTCAAATGATATGATTTTTCTTTAATAAAAATAATAAATCAATCTATATATACATAACAATAATAATTATTCTATAATCAATTAACAACTATATTATCAATTTACAACTAAATTGTAATATATTTTACCCTATAAATATAAATATAAAAATAAATAAAATAAAATATTATTTAATATATTTAAAATAAAAACATCAATTTATTGCATATTGATGAAGTACATTTTGAAACATTACATTTGTCAATAAAATTATAAAACATAAATAATTTTGTTTTGATAATAAATGCAAAGTTGACTGTTGACTCAAATCCAAATTAGAATTGTTTACTTCAAGAATCTCTTTTATTTTAAGTCATGTAGTGTTCCCATGCGATCAAGTACAAAGTTCCTGAAGGTCCCACATTTTCTCTTTCACCTTTGAAATTTGATAATCCTTCCCGCCTACCACTCCCACTCCTTGAAATAAGGGTTTTGACTGATTCAAATGAACATAAACAAAGCTAGCATTTATTGCTTTCTCCCATCTTATACATCTCGAGATAAGTTGTTTACATAGAGAATTGCTGGCTATTGGGCTTTAGCTTTTTGGGTCATCTACTTTTAGACAACACCGCCTTATATGGTCCCATCTCCACCTTTTCATTTTACCTAACTGCTTATACATTTATCAGTTAGTTTTCAATCTCATGGTTATGGTTGTTGGTTGTTATTTATGTGATATTATAATTATAATGTTTTTTTTCATGGTAAATTAGATAAAATAGTGAAAGATATGGAAAAGTATTTGAACGAGTAACTATACAAACTAAACTCTTCTTCCTTTGAAATTTTTCTAAAAATAAAAATCAGTTAGGAATTTTGTTGGAACTTATATTTCTATCTAATTGATAGGAATATTGACTATACAACTTTGTTCTTAGGGGTTTTGATGGTATTTAATGGATGGAAACTTTGACCATGGAACTTTACCCCTAAGGGTTTTTACCCATTTTAAAATGATCTAGATTGCTGAAATTTCAAAAACTAGTGGATGGTGGTGAAACTTTACCGTGTTATAAAAAATAAAACTCATTTGTAAGGATGAACTTGTCCACTTATTAAGTCACTCTATGCTTGGATAATTGGAGATTAACTTCAAATAACTAGTCAATGATTTTGTTGAAAGTTATAGTTCCAACTAAGTGATGGAAATTTTTACCATGGAACTTTATTCTTAAGGGGTTTTGCCCATTTTAAAACAACCTAAATTATTGAAAATTTAAAAAAATGAGTGGATTAGGGTGGAACTTTATCTTGACGGAAAAAAGTAGACTTATCAAAAAGGTTGAGTTTCTCCACTTATTATATCAATTCATGTTTGGATACTTGAGATTGATGCTAGATAACTAACAAATGATTGCAACATTTTCAATGAAGCATAAGTAAAACCCAATAAACCAAATCTATCCTAAAACATAAAGAAATCAATAACATCTATATCACAAAAGAATTAATGAACCTTGAAAACTTACATAACACTTATAATATATGCAATATTACTAAAAAAATTAGTGAACCTTGAAAACCTACATGACACTTATAATATATGCAATCTCAACAAATTGATTTTAACATTCCAATAACGCAAATAACTATCAAATTCTTGTGAAGAAAGGGTAAGGTAAAAAGAACCATGGTTGAAATATTTAATTATTTATCTTATATCATTAAGGTTAGGTGTGTTGGATCAATGTTTTCTTTGTAAATAAAGATTTAATGAATAATATTTGAAAAAAAGAAAATACATGTATGCTTTTTTTTGGGTATGGCTTTTAGTCTTTGACACTTATAATCTTAAGGTCATGATTTTATATTCAATTTTTAACTTCTTTTGTTGAGTGGGAATATCTACTAATAAATATGCTCTATTAAGCCCATGTTTTGACATGACTACATTATGCCTTTTAAAAATATTTTTATTATCATTGCTTCTTCTAACAAGTTATCAAGCCCATGTTTTGACATGATTACATTATGCCTTTTAAAAATATTTTTATTATCAGTGCTTCTTCTAACCAATTATCTTGAGAGTTCATAAGGTTACTCTTTTCCACTTATCATTTCTAACATCTTTTCACTTAGAAAAAATGGTGTGATGTTTGTGAAGGCTTCAATAAGACATCCGTCTAACTTGCCCTAATTACGTTGAACGGATTATTCCCTTTTCCATGTCCAAGTTGTTTGGTTTGTGTTGTTTCTTTGGCCCCTTAAGAGCTTCTCAGTTGTACTAATAATCCATTTTCCATGTCCAAGTTGTTTGGTTTGTGTTGTTTCTTTGGCCCCTTAAGGGCTTCTCAGTTGTACTAATAATCCATGTATACAAAGTTGGCTATGTTGGTAAGATCAAATCTATGTTTAGCATTTTTGGATTTATTTAAATTATGATTAGAATGAAATGGAAGATATTATAATTAATAGATAAAAGTAACACAAAAGTATAGTGGAAATCAATTTATATTACTTAAAGAAACATGAAGTTAGGGTTGAGTATATCTAAGTTGGATGAAGATGAGATATACAAGAAAAATGGGAGTCTTGTAGGTACCATAACATTTTACTTCTTGTTACGTTTTTAGCTTTATTTAGGTCATTAGAAAAAGAATTTGTGGCTGAGTTTGGATACGCTTCTTAAGACTTCAAAATCACGAAAAACACATGGAAATGCCTCAAGAAATGTACCAAAATTGCAGGTCATGAGAGTTGTTAGTGTTAAGGTCATTTTGAACACCACATGGATGATTGATGTTCGAGGGTTTGAGTGAACTACAACCTTTCTTGGACTTTCCCTTGGAGGGTTCATTTGATAGTGATCCCGCTCTCTAGGTTCATTGTTTCCCTTCTTTTCTCTTGAAACACCTTATTCGTTGGAAAAATGTCCTTTCGATGACCCTTGTTTTGATAAAATCCACAATTGAAAATCATATTTTCATAATTCATCTCATGGATCCAACAAGAAAAATCAACACTCTATAACTATCTTATTCCATAAAGCTTCACTTCTTTACACTTGCTAAAGATATATTGTTTATTGTTGCTTCTTCTTACTAGGGATCTTGAGAATTCACATAGTTATATTTTTTCACAAAGTTATGTTGTCTCTTTGGCATGATTGAATCCATAGTTATGTGACTTGCTTCAAATGGAGGAGTTGAAACCTTTGTTGATGTTCTACAGTTTGAGTGCACTACATCGTTTCTTGGATTCATTCCAAGGGGATTCATACAATAGTGATTCCAACTCCTAGCTTTGCCTCCCCCCCTTTCCCTTAAAAGGACCTTAGGCGTTATAGACAGATCCTTTAGAAGGATTATCTCTTGGAATTTTTTTCCCTTGAAAGTAGTGTTTTCATAATTCCATGTCGAGATCCAAAGATAGTAATCAATACTTTAGAACAATCTTATTCAATAAGCATCAACTTAGGTCAATCGCTACATAGATTTAGGTCCCTTTTAGTCCTAACTTATGTTAATCTTATTCAATAGACATCAACTTAAGTCAATCTCTACATAGATTTAGGTCCCTTTTAATTCCAACTTATGTCAAAGGTAAGAAATCTACCCAAAGTACTTTCAGTTATTACTCAAACTCATAGGATCCAGATACAAGTAGGGAGACTCGACATTGTCACCCACATAAGGGCATTGGAAGTGGGGTCTAAAACTCATAATTATGGTTCCACAAAGAAGCCATCTTTGTACCAAAAACAAAGTCCCTCTTCTAAAATCTTTTTTAATCTTTGAAATTGTAAAGATAAAATAATAAAAAAGAAACTCTTTGAAACCAAATAAATATTGAATCTATTAAGTGAGTTTAATCCATTGATGTGGATGACCACAATCTATTACAACAAAAAATAATTAAATATACCAACAAAAAATCTAAATATTTAATTTTTATTTATTTATTATTTAGATTAGATTATAGTACAATTTTAGCAATTCTTGAAAAACCCTATTATTACAGAATTATACAATCTCAACAACTAACATGTACAATTCCAACCATTTTTTTAAATTTTAAGTAAATGTCAAAATTAACCAACTCTACCTATTTTCAACACAACATTTGGCCCAACCATGCAACAGTCAAATCTTTTGTAGAGTGTTCAAATTTAAATAGCTTTTTTTTCGGATTAACTCCTTGAAATAATTAGTATACTTTTGGTCCCTTAAATTCCCCTGTCATACAGACGTTAAGAATGTACGAGAACGGGGGATCCGTTCGGTGAGCTGAAATTGATGAAGTCCGAGTGAGAATCAAAGTCTCCGAAGTTTATCCATTCTGGGCTTGACCAAAGCCAAGTGATTCTCTGCTTCCTACCATAGGCTGACACGTAGAATATTCAACAACGAATTAAAAGTCGACATGTGCTACGAGGAGGGGTCCATCATGTGTAGGCTCCATAGTTTACTCTAATTTCAACCTCTGCTCGTTCCCACGGTTTAATCGAGGTGAAAAGGGTGAAACGGTGTCAAAATAGTTACAGCAGGCCGACGATTACATCCGCTTTTTTCCTTATAAAGGAGCGGCCGACGATTCAAGGAAGGAAGAATAGTGGGAGAGGCAAAGAAGACGAAAGAAGAGCTGCTGTACTAAGCTAGAACTGCTGCACCAGGGAATGCTAAGGCAATTTTAACATCTGATATCTTTCTCTTCTTGCTGCTGCTGCATCTGAGAGTCGCCATTGTTGCTGCTGCTGCTTCTGATTGTTAATCTGAGTCGCCATTGCTGCTGTTGTTGCTGTAGCAGATGGAGGGTGGTCCGACAAAGGCCGATGCAGAGGAATTCACAAACTGTCTGTCTTTGATCAGACAGAATCCGTTCGTTTTAAGGCTTGCATTATCGGCAGGTCTTGGAGGCTTGCTCTTCGGCTATGACACAGGTACTACTGTTTTCTAAAGAGTGTGAAAATTTGTAGAAAGATCTGCATAGAGAGGAATTTGATTCCTGACCGATCCGAAGTTAAGTTAATATGAATGTTTGGTAGCTTGCTTGAGATCTCTAACCATGACAATTTTACCCTCTTGATTCCTAACAGATCTGAAATTAAGATGAATGTTGGTAGTTTGTTTTGAGATCTCCAATCATGACAATTTTTGACAATTTTTTTAGAGCATGCAAAGATGGTGATCAATATGTAGCTTGCTGCAGAGTTTTTAGGACTAACCAGGTGGTATATACACCGTCGAATATATCTAAGACAATCCGATGATATATGGTGATATATGGTATATAGTCTTAAAAACTCTATATGGTATATAGTCTTAAAGACTCTGCAGCATGCTACATATTGATCGCCATGAAAAGATTAGCCTCGTGAGGAATTTGATTCTGATAGTTAGAGCCAGATGTCTAATAATGGCGGTCAATTGTGCAGGAGTCATTTCCGGAGCTCTCTTGTACATTCGAGATGATTTTGAAGAAGTGGATCACAGCACTAAGTTACAGGTAACAAGAATTTAATAAATCGGTGGTTACATGCATTGTTTTTACTGGATTTTTGGGTTGATTGGTTATTTCTGTTGGGTTCCAGGAAACTATAGTTAGCATGGCCGTTGCTGGCGCTATAGTCGGGGCGGCTTTTGGGGGTTGGGTTAACGATCGGTTTGGGCGGCGATTTGCGTTGTTGCTGGCGGATTCTCTGTTTTTCCTCGGAGCTATCATCATGGCGGCCGCGCCGAACGCGAGTGTTTTGATCTCCGGGCGAGTATTTGTCGGATTGGGCGTGGGGATGGCCTCCATGACTGCCCCGCTCTATATATCAGAATCATCACCGGCCAAAGTGAGAGGAGCGTTAGTCAGCACTAATGGATTCCTTATCACCGGCGGCCAGTTCTTATCTTATCTAATTAATCTCGCTTTTACCAAGGTATGGAGTGATAAAAATAGATTGCGGGGGAAATTTCCCCCCTTTTTATCACAAAGAATAAGTATGGAATTGCAGAGTATTAATGACCATGTATAACTAACATTTATTTCCTTGCTAAATGCTTATCACTTATTATTATAACCTGCCACAATCAACGGAAGATTTGTAAGCTCGAGTTTGTTGGTTGAACTGATCGTGGGGAAAATCCTGATTGATCAACAGGCACCGGGAACCTGGCGCTGGATGCTCGGCGTTGCGGGGATGCCGGCGCTCTTACAATTCATTCTGATGCTTACCCTGCCGGAATCTCCTCGTTGGTTGTACAGAAAGGTAGTCAGTCAAATACCAGATATGTATCTTGATATTTCGGTAGTTGATTGATTGACCTGGATCTCATATTGATTCCCCCACCGTTTAAAATGATTGCAGAAAGGAGAAGCCGAGGCCGTGGCAGTTCTGAAACGGATATACTCGCCCGATGAGGTCGAAGAAGAGATTCAATCCCTGAAGGAATCTGTGGAGACGGAAGTTCAAGAGCTGGGAACAACGGATAAGGTTCGGTATTGGCAGCTTTGGACTACCAAAGAAATCCGATATGCCCTTTTCGTAGGTGTGGGTCTACAGGTAAAAATAAACGGAAATAAAGTAACATTGTAATTATTAGGAAATAGTAAGTTATGTTAATTAACAGTGGTTTGTTTTTGGTGAAAACAGGCTGTTTAATGTTTTATCAAATTTTAAAATCTTGTTGGAGAATAAGTTAGGATACTAGGAATGATTGTTATCTTTTATATTAGGGTTCAATTTCCATAATGATATGAATAAAACTCATAATGAGTATGTTGTAATGGCTTCAAGTCTATATATATTGAAAAGTTGAGTTTGATCCAAAATTGAATAACAAAACAATTGCTATTTCTTTTAGAAAAAAAAATTAAATTTTTATATGATCAAAATTTATTTTGATCTAAATTAACATAGTTACCAATTTAACAACAGAGTTACCAAATTTATTTTGATCTAAATTTATTTTGGGGGGTCAAGTTTTTTACCTTGTTTTTAAAAATGGTGCTACCGGTAGCACCCCTTTTATTTTTAGGTGGTTTTTCGATATTTTAAATTTTTTCATACATATTGTTTCCACTTTTTTTTTTAAATGCTTGTTTTTTCATTTATTTCCAATTTATTTTATTTTTTTATTATTTTTTTATTTTATCAACAATGTTTTTAGTCATTTTCTATGCTTCTTTCAATTTTAAAATATTTTCCATACTAGTACTCAACTGTGAACAATTCGTTTTCGGATTTCTTATTTGTCATCAAAAATCATCATCAACCATCAATATTTGCATTTGCCTCCCCGAAAATGAATTTAAAAAATAATATAAACTTTTAAATAAAATTATTAGAAAAATTCACACACCATATATATATATATATATATATATTATGTAAAAAATAAAAAAGTTTAAAAAAATAATATAATTCTTTAAACCAAATTTAAAAAAAAACTCAAACACAATTTATATATAATATTAAAAAAGTCAAACCCAATTTCTATTTTTTATTAATGCCCTGAAAAGAAAAAAATTATTTTACATTTTAAAATTTGAGAAATTGAAAAGGTTTTACAATTTAAAATAGGAAAATTAATAGATGATAAAATTCTTTTGTTCTTTTTTATTTATAATATTGATATCAACATAATATTTTTTTATAAAATAATAATAAATATTATATTAATTAATATCTAGTCATATGAGATAAATTTAAAATATATTTGTTTTACAATTTCAAATTTCAAATTAAAAAATTCTTTT
>SNQJ01S0038089.1:58526-74678 GCA_010110895.2 Picea sitchensis | reverse complement strand
GTGTAATTAAATAATTTGCAATAAGATCCATATTAGAGTAGAAAATAGAAGGTAATGGAAACAAATAACATAATTGAAAGGCATTCATCACACATTCAAAACAAGTGTATATATTGAAGAGCAATAGTACCGGGTAGTATTTAAGAGGCTTCATGACACCACTTGTTGTAGCATCATATTTATGTATAGCCTCAAAAAGTACAATGACTCAAAATACATTCAAAGTATTACACATTGAATGTAAATTTCTAGTTAACCTACTATCACTCTGTAATTTCCAAAGGTTGTATAAGGGTAGAAGAAATTGACAGAAGTAACTACCAAAACCACTTTTGAAGCCGGGATCTATCTAGTCCTGAGAGGGATCTCTCTGTATGATTTAGATTTGTTTAAATTTTAAATGTTAGGCTAGTTATGACAGTTCGGATTTGTTTGTTTGTTTTTAATAATTGGCTGAATGGATGCTTAATTTTTCATTGGGCTACAGGGTCTGTATTTAACGATGAAGATTTCATATTTTATAAGGTTTTCTTCACAGGGCAGAGTAGTAAAAGTGTTGGATCTATTCAGATTAAATGAGGTGAATCAAAGAGAACAAGAGGGGAAAGTCCACTAAGCAAAGGAGCAGTTAAGAATTCCTTTACTCAATTTAAGATGAAAACATATAGATCATTAAAAAACCAGAGACAGAGTATACAAGATAAATTATGTTCTATTTCCTTTCTTTTAATGATTAGAATTTGAAATACATGAAATGATTACAAAGAAAACATTTAACAAAGATAGAAAGAAATCACCAACAATCTGACACAAGAATCCTGTGAACAAGCCTTTTTTTATTACTGGTCGATCCTTTGAAAACATTACACAATAGCTCCTGGGTGCAAAAACCAACCCTCAATACTTCGAAGGAAGAAGTATTTATAAAACTATCTACATCAGATCTTGTCATAAATGACTAGGATATTATGGAGGAAATATCTAACTAATTAGATCTTAAATTACAAAATATAGGAATTATGTTGATTTCTTCGGATCCTTGGAGTTGATTTTGTGGAAGTAGTTGGTGACTCATATCTTTGACTTCGGCTAGCTGCTCCATGCTGACTCGAACCTTAAAATTGTCTTTACTCAAGTAAAGATCATAGATCTTCCCATCTCTTTTTACTTGGAATGGAAACCTCGAGTAACTTTCTGTATATCTCATCCATTTCGGTATATTTAGAAAAAGTAGGCTTGGTGATGAAGATATGTTTTATCTCATGATGAATACTCAGGTCCAACTGTAATGTCTCTAGGAAAGATTTACGGTAATGCTTCCATGTATCCTTGCAAACTTGGAACTGTCCTTTTCCACTGTTCTGATCTTCTGTTTGTAATCTAACAGAGTGATTAGCTTGTCATTGAGTACTAATAGTCCAGGGAGACCTTTCTTATGTAGTACTTCAATCTTATTGAAAAACATCTGCATTCCAATGTCCATCACTTGAGCCTTCTCTTCTAGCTGCAACATCAATCCTTTCTTAGTCAGGACCTTCTTGATCTCAAGGATGGTCTCTGTAATGTCTTCAATCTCCAGTTCTTCTAACTCCTACTTGTTTTTGGAGTTTAGGAATATGATGATTTCAGTGGCCTCTGTAGGTATTTCTCCTAACTCTTCTTTGATTTTCTCAATTGTTTTTTTGGCCTTTTGTACCAATTCATGCTATTCAAAGATGATATATATGGATGGCCAGATTTCTGCCATAGACTTGTTGATATCCACCCAGATGTTTTCCTTAAATTGGGCTAAGGTCTTTGCCATGACAGTCTCTTTCTGTAGTTGTTGTAGTTATTGATTAAGCCTTTGAGACTTATGCATGTCTTCTTGGTGTCTGGATTGGAACATCGACTTCAGCTCTTGGAGGTTTTTAACCTCTTCTTGTAGCTTTCTAATCTCTTCCCCTTGGAGGGACATGTATTCCATAGACTTCAAAAGTTTCTTAGATGCATCTGAAACTTGTACTAGGATTGCTGATGGAATCTCTGTTGATGTAGCTGCTTCTGTTGTTCTAATTCTTGTCAGAGGGACTGCCTCCAATGGGATCATGGCCATCTGCACATTCTGTTCCTTCTCCTTTATCAATTTATCTATTTCTGCTTCCATTTCTCTTATCTGTGCATTCTGCTCCATGATAAGCTTCAACATTTCTTCTTTGTGGCCTTCAGTCTCAACCACCTCTTTGGCTTGTAAATCTTCTGTAGCTAGAAGCTTCAGTTGCTTTCTCAAAGATGTTATATCAACATTCTTTTTATTCAATAACCCCCCTGTTGCCTTGACATTTGTTGGGTCATACCTTCAACACCAATTCTTCTAGTGATTTGATCTCATTGTCTTTGGCCAAAGAAGAGATTTTCTCCAACTTCAATTGGGATTGAATGTTTTTTAGGGACACCTGCAATTTTCAAGAAGTCAATGAGGTGTTTGTCAAGGTGGAGAATATTATCTCCCCTATTTTCCTGTGCATGTCCATTTGGTCCACTGGATGGATATCCTTCACATCAAACTCAAAGGAATTCTTCTTGTAGTCAACAACTGTCTTGGGATGAGGAAATTTGTGCTTGCAGGAATGCCATTTGCATTCTTCCTTTCTATGTGTCAAATGATGACAACAGTTTGTGTTGAGCAGTGAAGGTCTACTTCTAGAACTGAGAATATGTGTTGTTGTTGAGGAGTTCATTCCTCTGTTTGATATGCTTATACTTGTCAAAGATATTTGACTCTATTTTATTATGAGATGATTCAACTGACATAGTAGTGTCTGTTTGTTTTTTAGATGAATATGTGGACACTATGAACTGAATGTCTGAAAAGGTTGTGGAATGTGGTCCCTCCATGACTATGGTGGAATGCATTTCTCCTTCTTTGAGCAGGTCTAGTGTATGACTGGTTTTGGTCCTTTTTCTTTAAACTTGGAAGTCTTCAGATGATACCTCTGTGACTGAAGGGGAAACTTCCTTTCTTGCTCTCTTTTCTGTTTTCATTTGAGGTGTGTTGGTATTTGAAGAAGTGACCAGGGGAGGCTGTTCTTCTGTTTCCAACAATGTGTTTTCTTCCCATTCTTTCTGGTTCATATACGTTTCCACTTCTAGCTTCTGTATGCGAGCATAAGGAGTGCTCCTTTGTTTGAATCTGAGTTCTGAGATGACACCAAATGGGTCATAAGTCCATGTGAAACTCTGAGTGAAACTCATATGTTTCAAGAGGTTGTCTTCCTCTTCTCCTGCAGCTCTGTTGTTGCATATAAAAGGGCCAATTTGGGTCTTGATTCTAAGTTGTTGTTTCTTCTTGACTGCAACAAAATGGATATCATTAGAGTTCACCATCTGCCTTATGTATTCCAGTGCAAAAATCCTTACAGGGAGATATTTTGGAAATCTGTATGGTGGCATCTCACATCCATACACTCTTATCTCAATGTGGTTTTGGTATAAATACCAATCCCCTGTTTTGGATAGATCATAGAGGTGAATGATTCTATGAATTTCCTCATTGATTCTTGGCTCTATACTATTTTTCAACATGCAAATAACTGGATGATAGAACTGGTCTATGAAGTCCTTGAAGCTGAATTCAGTTGAATTTTTCCTCACTAGTGAGGTCCATGAAGTCACTGAATGTAGGTTTACTTCCTAGTTTAACTTCTGAAGGGAACATGGAAACCTGTCTGAATGAAAAAAAAAGAACAAATATACCAGGACTGAGGAATATCTGAGCATTCCTTCTGTTGAAAACCTGAAAAGATGATCATGTATGTTATCATCCAGAAACTAATTGAAATCAAATTGAACTGTGGCTCTTTATTTTGTGGAAAAAATGGATAAAAAACCTAATATAGGCTCATCTACCCATTCATCTGAGAAGAATCCTAATAGGTAACAAAGTGTTGCACAAAATTGCAAGTAGTCAATGCTCCCCAGTGTATCGTGAAAAGGGACTAACCGCCTCTCGTGGATCCTTGAAGTCTAGCGGTGATGAGTTTACCAATCACCCACTGGTTTTGGTCTAACAACAGGCGTACTATCGCGAAAATGGTATCTGAGCTAGAGGTCACGAGTTCTATACACACTCATCTCGTGCTGAGGGGGAGATTGTTGCACAAAATTGCAAGTAGTCAATGCTCCCCGGTGCATTGTGAAAAGGGATTAACTGCCTCTTGTGGATCCTTGAAGTCTGGCGGTGATGATTTTACCAATCACCCACAGGTTTTGTTCCAATGACAGCCGTACTACCACGAAAAAATTGTTGCCATGTTTACAGGCAGAGTGTGCTTGTCATTGATGGCAAGAAAAACAATGACGATGGTATTTTTACAGGAAAGAAAAGAAACAATGAGGAAAGCAACAATGATGAGGAAAGCGTAAGCTCATGAGGAGGAGCGAACGATATGCAGAGATCAAAGCTCATAAGAGATAGTGCTTTGCACTTTCCAGAAGTGCAGTCGAGGTCCAAGAGAAGGATTCGCAGGAGGAGCAAAGGTTGAGACCTTTGAACACTTAGAAAACCTTCTAAGTCAGAGAGATCAAAAAAATCAGGAGGAAGAATGATAGTGGTCATTGGATCACCAATCCCGAATACCCGATGATCGTTAGATCAACACCTAGTGACCAGAGGAAGCACAGAGGAGAAGTACATATATGATCCATTGGATTTGACCAGCGAGGATCAACATTCGTTGGATCCATAAATAAATGCACGAAGTTTAAGCCTTTGGATGAGCGTAGGAGAGCGGACTTGTCAAATTCCTGAAGTCCCAAAGTAAGAAGGGACCGTCCATCGTCAACACTGACAGATGTCACACGATCCTCAACTCCAGAGAAAATCACTTCGAGGATTTTTTTTTTCAGTTTGAGACTTGAAAAACCTGAAGTCTAAAGAGCCGGAGAGCCAAAGTAAACGAAAACCGTCAGATCATTTTGAAGTGGAAGGACAAGATAATCCAAAAGAGATGCATCGCAGAAAGATCGAGCCGTCGATCTAAGATCCTGGTAAAAAAAAAAGATTCACTTCGGATCTAAAGATGCAAGGAGGTTACACTCTGGAAAGCTTGAGAGTTGAAATTTCCTGAAATGCGAATTTTCGTCAGTCGTTGGATCATTCTAAGTGGAAGGACAGGATAAGCTAGAAGAGATGCATCACAGAAAGATCGATCGATCAATCTAGGATCATGATTGACAAACGACATTCACTTCGGATATAAATATGCGAGGAGGTTACGCTCTGGAAAGTTTGAGATTTGAAATACCCAAAACCCGAAAATCTGAAATGAATAAGGACCATTGGATTTGGAGGACATACAATGACTATTGGATCAAGGTTGTTGGTCAGCAAACCACGTCAGCAAGGACATGCAACAAACCATGTCTAAAAGGACATGTGGCAGACCATGCTAGAAAGACTACATCAACAATGACACATGGCACAATCAGACAATGACAAGTGTCAAGTTGATTAAGCATTTTAGGTACATGCAAATCACAAATTTGAGTGACATGTGGCAGCTACTAGGCTCATGACATGTCATCAAGTGATGTAAGTAAGTGACGTCACTCTGGGATTTTTTACTACGGTAGCTTTACCACTAGCAAATGACAAAAGCTTCGAAGTCCCGAATGCTGAAGTCCCGAAGTGGGCACGAGATGTCCGATCTGAAAGATCACTTCGGGAGCATTCTTATCCGTCGATCTACTCTAGTGGAAGGATAGCGTAAGTTGAAATCTATGAAGTCCGGAGATAGGAAAGGATCGTGATCGTTGATCCGAAAGGGACACGCGTCGGTGGATTGTCAGCTATGGGAAAAAGCAAAGGAAGGTTGAAAGGTTGGAAAGTTGATATTTACGAACCCCGAATACCCGAAGGGATTGTGACCGTTGATTAGAGAAGAACATGCGTCGTTAGATCGTGGAATCTGGGTGAAATTCTCCAGGAGCAAGCAGAGTTTGAGAATTGAGACTCCCGAAGCCCGAAAGGTGAAATTGATCTCATCCATTGGTTTGGAGGGCCACATGTCACCTGGTTGTTGAGACTAAGGATCATGTGTGGATGGAGGAAAGAAGGAAGGATATGTCAACAGATCAGAGCCGTTGATCGAGGAGAATTGTCAATATCGTGAGATCGACGATCCCATCACATTGCGGGGCCAGAACATGCTCGGGTCTTAATTTTTCATGGACGGGCCACAATTGAAACCATGATTTTGGAGAAGGAATGCGTGGAGGCTTGTAGTGAATTGCGGGGCGAAAAGTGGGTTTCCCTCAAACCGCCTATGGACGCGCCCACAATCGCATGGTCACGTGAAGTTCATAGCCTGAGGTCATATCATGAAATAGGGAGCTAGTGCTTGCTAGACCAAGTACGCGAAGCGACTTTTGAATAGGCGTTTGGTCACCATCGATGGTCACGTGAAAAGAAGGGGTTTAGAAAGAAAAGCTAGCACTTGCTGTGAAGTTTTTCTTAGGAAGGGAAAAGGCACCAAAGGAACAAGCGCGTTGAAGTTCTCTCTGTAACTGTCGGAAAGGACTGATTGTCACTGCTAGAAACATAGTGATTGTATCTACTAGAGAATTCTATGAGCTTGAGTGTGATCGCCAGAGGAGCTAAAGAGTCTCAAGGTAACTGCCAGTGAAGTGAAGATTCATCATTTAGACAATTGATAGATGGAAATGCGTCGAAGACTGTAACTTCCAAAGAAGCCGAAGAATCTCAGGATAATGGCCACTGATGAAGAACATACTCAAGATGATTTCCATAGAGGACGAAGAGTTGAGTGTATGCCTTGGCATGATAAATATGCGCAGAACATAGAAGAGATGGTTTCTTATGTTGAGAGTTATTCATGCGCATAGAAGCATGTTGTGTGCAAGAGATGAAATGCACAGAAGAGGCATAGCGCATTGAATGGAAATAATACATAGAGCATAAAGCAGAGAAGAAATAGATAGAGAAGAAATGTTTATCTAAGAGAGGAAGAGAAAGCTAAGGTGCGCATTAAGAGACAGAGCAGAAGAATAGAAAGATCAAGGAGATGCGAGTAGGAAGACACTGATGTAGGTAGAGCAGCGCAGTGCAACAAAACAATGATGAGACTGGTAAGCCTTTTGACAAACACTGTATCACTGTAATAAGTTTCAGGAACAAAGTTTTTATATTCAAGTTGGTAGGGAGGTACTAGGGAGGAAAATTGTCCTTGGAGTTTCAAGTGGTGCTTGAACACATGGAGTTGTAGCTTCCATCTGGTTACAACCAAAAAAACCAGGGTGGTAGGGTGGTGCAAGGGAGAACTATTGTTCTCTGTTATACAGGTTGGTGCCTATGTAATTGGAAGCTGGTGCTTCCATCCAGTTGGTGTTGGAATACTCAGGGAGTTGGTGCTTCCTTCTAGTGGGTGCTAGAGAAACCAGAGAGTTGGTTCTTCCTTCTAGTGGGTGCTAGAGAAACCAGAGAGTTGGTGCTCTCAGCAAGTTGCAGCTTGTAAAACATAGGTGGTAGAATCACAATGAGTCGGTGCTCATAAGAATGATAATGTACAAAAATAAAATTTTACTTATCATATCAAGAAGAAGAGGTTTTTCCCTTTATGGGTTTCCTCAGGAAATATCTGCCTCTATATATTTCATGTGTGTGTGATTGATGTTAAATACTATATATATTAATTCCTTGCATTATTTTGATTGTCATTGACTGTTCTGTAAATATTTTTAAAATGGGCATACTTGTTTAAGCACAGTAACAACTTATTCACCCCCCGCTCTCAGTTGTCCAACAATTGGTATAAGAGTTGGTTCCTTTTATTTAAAGGTAGAACAATAATCTTAAACATGACAAGTCATGAAGTAACTTCAACCAATAAGGCCCCCCTATTCAATGGAACAAACTTTGGCTTCTGGAAAGTTAGGATGAGAACCTACATAATAGCTTTAGGTGAAGATGCCTGGGATGTGGTAGAGATTAGTTATGTAAATCCAATTGTACTAGATAATAAGGATGAAAATCTAGAATTCATCTTCAACGTTAATGCTATGAATGCTATTCTGAGTGGGCTTGCATAAGCATAATTTGTAAAATTTATGCACTTAGAATCTGCCAAAGCAATGTGGGACAAACTCATTAGCAGTTATGAAGGTAATGAGAAGGTAAAGGATGCCAAGCTTCAAACCTACGGATTATAGTTTGGACAACTAAATATGAATGAGGATGAGACAGCTAATAATTTTTTCTTAAGAGTTGAGGAACTAGTAAATGCAATGAAAGCACTTGGTGAAAAAATTGAGGAAGTCTCTTTAATTCAGAAAATTTTGAGATCTCTGCCAGATAGATTCAACCCAAAGGTATTTGCTATAGAAGAACTTAATGATCTAAAAGCTCTGCCTTTTGATCAAATTATAGGAACGTTGACTGCATATGAAATGAGGATAGTTAAAGATAAACCCACCTCTAGAGAAGCATCATTTAAATTAGATAAAAATGAGGATTATGACCCTGATGAAATTGAAGAAAAATTTGTAAGAAGACTAAAGAAAGGATCAGGCAAGTATCAAGGTAAGTTTCCATTCAAATGTTTTAACTGTGGAAAGATAGGTCACTTTGCATCTAAGTGTCCACACAAGAAGAAGGACCAGAACTCTGAAGGTGAAGAGAAGTACAAATCCAAAAGATTTGATAAAAAAAAAAGTTTATGTGTAAACAATGATGACTCTTCAGAAGACACAAACAACGACTCTTCTTGTGAAGATAAGGTTAATGAATTTATGCTTATGGCCAAAGAGGACTATGATAAAAAAATAATAGGAAGTGATTTTAATGATGAAGAAGATGTGGTTGATATGGAAGGTGAACTAATTAGTTCTTTAGAAGAGATTGACAGACTCAGACTTAAGAAGAGAAAACAAAAACAATTGTTGATATTGTTCGAGAAAGATAGTAAAAAACCTGATGAAGACTTTGCCCTGCTAAAAGTGGAATTAGAAGAGGCAAAGAAAATAGAAGACATTTCGTAACAACAGTTATCATAAAAGAAGGCAAGATGTGAAGCTCTGGAAGAAGAGGTAGTGAAAACTAGAAAAGAGTTGACGAAGTTTCAAGCCTTGTATCACCAGAATCTATCAAGTATCAAAGCCTCAGAAGGATTAGCCACCATTTTGAATCAGCAAAGGAATCCAAAGTTGAAAACTGGTTTGGGTTATGAAGAGGGATCAAGTAGTGGTCAGACAAGAAACAAAGAATCCATCAAGTTTGTCAAATCTACAACCGATGACAACAACAAACTTGCAGAAACAAAGGAAGATAATCAATCGCCAAGGATGAGTAAAGAAAAAGGTGTTAGAATTGAATCTGTAGATAAAAGAAATAATACACCCTCTACTCAAGGAAATCATCAGCATGGAAGAAATCAACCTGCTCAAATAAGACAACCATTTTCATGGTACAAAGATTTTTTCTATGGATATTGTTTCTACTATTCTAACTTTGGCCACAAAACTATAAATTGTTCTTTAAGATTTAGACATGAGAAATCAATACACCCAAGGAATAAATATATTCCACAACAAAGAATGAGACAACCAAGTAACAAACAACCATAGATTGAAAATTGTCTAATTAAGTTCAAAGACATGCAACTGAGGAGGACAAAAAATAATAAACAACCAATGAGTAGACAACGTTGCTCCAATTATTTTGACCTATTGAACAATGAGCTCGAATGCTATAACTGTCATAACGTCGACCACAAAGCTGCAAACTGCCATCTGAAGAATTACAAAGCAGATCCAAGGATAAAACCCTTAGCTAAAAATGCCAACACTTGGAAAAAGAAAGATAGTGAAAAATGTGGTCCAGTACTTTCAACTCAAAAACAAAAAGACCCCTAGTATATAGACAGTGGATGTTCCAAACACATGAATGAAGCCAAGGATAAGTTTTTGTCTATAAGTAAAAGAAAAATAGGAAATGTGACCTATGGAAATAATGAACTAGGTAAAATCAAAGGTAAAGGGATGGTAAGGTTGAGTAATGGTAAAGGAAAATCCCAGGATGTTCTGCTTGTAGATGGGATGAAACATAATATGCTCAGTGTAAGTCAAACATGTGACAGAGAATGTGAAGTGTTGTTCACTTCCAAAGATTGTAAGATAAAGTCTGTAAACTCAATACAAATGGTGGCTAAAGGCATAAGGACAGATAATGATGTTGATATTGAATCCTCCCCTGCAAGAAAAGAAGAAGAAGACTCAGATACAGTAAAAGAATGTTCTGTTAGCATTTATCCTATGGAAGAAGTATAAGAAGAATCATGTCATAAGATGGAAGCATAAGTTGTGAATCTTAGAAAGAAGGTTGAGAAGTCAAACAACCAAATCAAGTTCTTGAACAGTTCCATGATCCTGGATGAGATCTTGGATAGAACAAGGAAGAAATCAATACTCCTAGGAAACCTGATGCAAGTCCTTCATTTGTAAAGGGTGAAGACAAGTCTGACACAGGTCCTTCATTTGTAAAAAGGGAGAGAAGGTATGACTCAAGTTCTTCATGTTCAAAGAATGAAAGTAATACTACAATATTTAGAAGATCAGACCAAGAAAGACACCCATAATCTACTCATACACCTCAAAGTAAGTTTAGAAGAGAGACACCTTCATGGATGAATCAAAGGAGGTATGAGAGAATTTGTAACAATTATTATTTTCCTTGTGATGAATATGGTCATAAAATCCTTGGATTGTAGGCATCATAGAAGAAAAATGTAGTTGTTGTTATATAAGATCAAAGAACAAAGTTCAAGAAACTAGGACACTCACAGATGTGGATAGCAAAGACTGTACAAGTGAATTTAATTGTTGCAAACAAAATTGCATTCATGTGACAAGCATAGTATAAAATTCCTTAGACGACTTTAGAGCAATGTACAGTAAATAAACATGTTGGATAAAGACAGATACATCTGGTTAGTGATCGATGAAGATCAATGGGAAGATGCAAGGGTTGTTTGAAAAATATGAGCTACAATTGCGTAGTGTTCCAATAGGACAACAACATCCGCAACAACAACATTCTGATGTACATAATGATACACATGACATCCTGTAGAGATAACAAGAGGAGAGACCTTGTCAAAAAGACATAACCTTTAGAAACAAAGGGGGATTCATTTAGTTATGACAAGAAAAGGTTGATGAAGGAGTCCCAATAAAAGAGATAATAAATATTGAGTATACTACAAAGGACACAGCTAAAGCTGAAGATGAATAGGTCCAAGAATCCATTATTTCATTCCAAGACCAAGCACATCCCCATAAATACCATTTTATGAGAGAGTAGGTCACCAATAAGATTGTTCAGGTTCATTACATTCCAACCACAAAACAAATTGCAGACATCTTTACTAAACCCCTAGCCAAGACACCATTTGAATATCTCTGTCAGAAGCTAGGTGTCATCTCTTCTCTCACCTAAGAGAGTCCATCCTGTCAGGGGGAGTTTGTGTTGGTTAAATATCTGATACCTCCGAAAAGTACTGTAATAGATCACGGGGAGCATGTTTTCTTTGACATTGATGTCAAAGGGGGAGAAAAGGTGTGGTCTGGATGCTATAGTTCGAGGTCCATGTAGAACAATGCAGTCCTTCACGGTTGCCATCAATTCCAAAGGGGGAGATTGTTGGAATGTTTACATGCAGAGTGTGCTTTTCATTGATGGAAAGAACAACAACAATGATGGTATATTTACAGGCAAGAAAATCATCAATGAGGAAAGCAGTAATGATGGAAAACAAGGAAAGCGTAAGCTCAGGAGGGGGAGTGGATAGTATGCAGAGATCAAATCTCAGAAGAGATAATGCTTTGCACTTTCTAGAAGTGCAGTCGAGGTCCAAGAGAAGGACTCGCAGGAGGAGCAAAGGTCGATACCTTTGAACACTTAGAAAAACTTCTAAGTCATAGAGATAATAAAGCTCAGGAGGAAGAGCGATAATGGCCATTGGATCACCAATCCCGAATACCCGATGATCGTTAGATCAATGCCCAATGACCAGAGGAAGCGCAAAGGGGAAGTACAAATCTGATCCATTGGATCTAAGCACCGAGGATCAATAGTTGTTGGATCCATAAATAAATGCATGAAGGTTAAGCCTTTGGATGAGCGTAGGAGAGAGGACTTGTCAAAGTCCCAAAGTCCCGAAGTAACCAGGGACCATCCATCATCAACACTAGCATGTGGCACACGATCCTCAACTCCAGAGAAAATCACTTCGAGGATTTTTTTTTTTTAGTTTGAGACTTGAAAAACCCGAAGTTCGGAGAGATGGAGAGCCGAAGTAAACGAAAACCGTCAGATCAATTTGAAGTGGAAGGACAAGATAATCCAGAAGAGATGCATCGCAGAAATATTGAGTTGTCGATCTAAGATCCTGGTCAACTGATAGGATTCACTTTGGATCTAAAGATGCGAGGAGGTTACACTTTGGAAAGCTTGAGGTGAAATTCCTGAAGTGTGAATTTCTGTCAGCCGTTGGATCATTCTAAGTGGAAGGACAGGATAAGCTAGAAGATCTGCATCGCAGACAGATCGAGCCATCGATCTAGGATCATGATCGACGAACGACATTCACTTCGGATATAAAGATGCGAGGAGGTTACGCTTTGGAAAGTTTGAGATTTGAAATACCCAAAACCCAAAAATACAAAATGAATAAGGACCATCGGATTTGGAGGACATACGATGACTATTGGATCAGGGTTGTTGGTCAGCATACCACGTCAGCAAGGACATGCAACAGACCATGTCTACAAGGACATGTGGTAGACCATGTGAGAAAGACTACGTCAACAAGGACACATTGCACAATCACACAATGACAAGTGTCAAGTTGAGTTGGCATTTCAGGTACGTGCAAATCACAAATATGAGTGACACATGGTAGCTACTAGGCTCATGACACGTCATCAAGTGACGTAAGTAAGTGACGTCACTGCAAGAGTTTTACTTCGGGAGATTTACCACTAGCAAATGACAAAAGCTCCGAAGTCTCGAATGCTGAAGTCCCGAAGTGGATACGAGACGTCCGATCTGAAAGATCACTTCGGGAGCATTCTCATCCGTCGATATACTCCAGTGGAAGGATAGCGTAAGTTGAAATATTCGAAGTCCAAAGACGCGAAAGGATCGTGACCATTGATCCGAAAGGGACACGCGTCGATGGATTGTCAGCTCCGGGAAAAAGCAAAGGAAGGTTGAAAGGTTGGAAAGTTGATATTTCCGAACTTCGAATACCTGAAGGGATTGTGACCGTTGATTCGAGAATACCATGCGTCATTAGATCGTGGAATCTCAGTGAAATTCTCTGGGAGCAAGCGAAGTTTGAGAATCGAGACTCCTAAAGCCCGAAAGGTGAAATTGATCTCGTTCGTTGGTTTGGAGGGCCACATGTCACTTGGTTGTTGAGACTAAGGATCGCGCATGGACGGAGGAAAGAAGGCAGGATGAKTCAACAGATTAGAGCCTTTGATCAAGGAGCACCATCAAGATCATGAGATCGACGGTCCCATCACATTGCGGGGAAAGAACATGCTCGGGTCTTAATTTTTCGTAGGCGGGCCACAATCAAAACCACGGTTTTGGAGAAAGGACACGTGGAGGCTCGTAGTGAATTGTGGGGCGAAAAGCGGGTTTCCCTCAAACTGCCTATGGACGCACCCGCAATTGCATGGTCAGGTGAAGTTCATAGTCCGAGGTCATATCATGAAATAGGGAGCTAGGGCTCTCTAGAACAAGTATGCGAAGCACCTTTTGAATAGGCGTTTGGTCACCATCGATGGTCACGTGAAAGGAAGGGGCTTAGCAAGAAAATCTAGCACCTGATGCAAATTTTTTCTCAGGAAGGGAAAACGCACCAAAGGAACGAGCACGCATAAGTTCTCTCTGTAACTGTTAGAAAGGACTGATTGTAACTGCCAGAAACAGAGTGATTGTATCTGCCAAAGAATTCGACGAGCTTGAGTGTGATTGCCAAAGGAGCTAAAGAGTCTCGAGGTAAATTCTAGTGAAGTGAAGATTCATCATTTATACAATTGACAGATGGAAATGTGTCAAATAACGTAACTGCTAAAGAAGCCAAAGAATCTCAAGATAACGACCACTGATGAAGAACAGACTCAAGATGATTGCTAGAGAGGACGAAGAGTTGAGTGTATGCCTTGGCAGAGGACTTGGCATGATCAATATGCACAAAAAAGAGAATATATGGTTGCTTCTGTTGAGATTTATTCATGCGGGTAGAATCATGCCGTGTGCAAGAGGTAAAATGCATAGAAGAGGCGTAGCGCATTGAATGGAAATAATACACAGAGCATAAAGCGCAGAAGAAATAGATAGAGCATAAATTCTTATCTGAGAGAGAATAAATGATTATCTGAGAGAGGAAGAGAAAGTTGAGGTGCACATTCAAAGTCAGAGCAAAAGAACAGAAAGATCAAGGAGATGTGAGCAAGAAGACACTGATGCAGGCAGAGCAGAGCAGAGCAGTGATGAGACTGGAAAGCCTTTTGACAAACACTGTATCACTGTAATAAGTTTCAGGAACAAATTTTTTATATTCAAGGTGGTAGGGAGGTGCTAGGGAGGACAATTGTCCTCAGAGTTTCAAGTGGGTGCTTGGACATAGGGAGTTGTATATTCCATCTGGTTGCAGCCAGAAAAACCAGGGTGGTAGGGTGGTGTAAGGGAGAACTATTGTTCTTTGTTATACAGGTTGGTGCATATGTAATTGGAAGTTGGTGCTTCCATCCAGTTGGTGCTGGAATACTCAGGGAGTTGGTGCTTCCTTCTAGTGGGTGCTAGAGAAACCAGGGAGTTGGTGCTTCCTTCTAGTGGGTGCTAGAGAAACTAGGGAGTTGGTGCTTCCTTCTAGTGGGTGCTAGAGAAACCAAAGAGTTGGTGCTCTCAGCAAGTTGCAGCTGGTAAAATAGAGGTGGTAGCTTCACAATGAGTCGGTGCTCATAAGAATGATAATGTACAGAAAATAAAATATCACTTATCATATCAAGAAGAAGAGTTTTTTCCCTTTATGGGTTTCCTCAGGAAATATTTGCCTCTGTATATTTCATGTGTGTGTGATTGATGTTAAATACTCTATAGATTACTTCCTTGCATTATTGTGATTGTCATTGACTGTTCTATAAAGCGTTTTAAAATGGGAATAATTGTTTAAGCATAGTAACAATTGATTCAACCCCCCTCTTAGTTTTCCAACACAACGAGTGGAAATGATCTGGTTGGCCCTGACAGAGAAGATGGAGGATGGATAGAGGGGACTTTTCTTGGACAATTGAGCGTCTTCTAGTAGAAACATCTTGAAAATTTGGGCTCTTTAGGGGAAGGTGAGCTTCTAGTACAGGTCGTTCAGGGCCTCGATGGAAAACATGATTGCAGGGTCGGTTCTTTGGATTTGGAGCATCTGGTCAATGGATTCGGGGGTAATAGTGAACAATATTTCGCCAGAAGAGGAAGCGATGGCCCTTTGGTTGGGCAGATAATGAGCTAGGAATTTAAAGGTGAATTCGGGGAAGTGGAAGGTCTGAGGGAACATATACAGAGGCAAAATGGACTCCTAGAGTCCAACTTCATTGCTCTGATCTAAGAAGATATATTTTATCCAAGAGTGAAATTCAAAGAAGTCAAATTCACATTTCGGCTCTGTTATCTTGTAATCCTTATCTTCCAAGGGAATATGATCCAGGTCGATAGGATGGGGAAGGATCGGGTTTTGAGACGTTTCAGTGGATTTTTCTTTGGGAGCCATGATTAAAAGAGTTATAAGGTAGAGTGATGGCGGACTGTAATTACCCAGGAGAAATGAAGCTTGTTGATGGTGAGAAGTTGTGGCAATTGGATTGAAATATTTCTTTGGCGCGGTGTCCAAAGTGTCTTCATTGGAAAATAGTGTTACAGGGTGAAGAAATGAGGTTTTACAGTGCAATGGAGGTGTCTGTTATGGTGCAGGGTGATGACGGGGAGATTAACAATCACGAGGAGGGAATTGATTGGCTAACAGGTATGTGGGATGTGACATTCGACAGGTGGTAGTGGGGTACAATGGCAGAGTGAGGTGAGTGGTATTG